>JAODUO010000165.1:567500-570000 GCA_025642075.2 Ridgeia piscesae | reverse complement strand
ATACGTAGATTAATTTGTGTCAAGAAATGAAACGAAGTTAACATTTCACAGAAAATGCTGCAGAGTTCTTGCTCATTTATGTTTAGCATAGTTATCTTGTATATACACAATAACGATACAAATGTTATTGGTCAGAAAATAAAAATAACTTATTAAATGATTAAACAACCATCAGGCAGTTAACATTATTTTCTGCATAGCAGTTGTATTTTAACACGGTCTTTGCTAATATATAATATTCATCGTTGAAGGTAGACCTTTCATGAACATGTATAACTAGAAATACCAAACACCTGATGATAGGTTGTTGTGGATTACAATAAATGAATTACTACCATTCATTATAACTACATCTAGCATAGTTTATGTTGAATACATACGCGTATAGTCTTCTCTAGTGTGTCGATCCTTCTATCTTCACTCTGATGTCTTGCAAAACTGTTGCTGTTCCAAGGGTTTGTTTCACGAATCAGCGTATTTGATTTAATCTGAAATGACTAGCAAATGTTCTGGTGTTGCTAAATATAAGAAACAAACAAAATGGACTAAGTACAAGAAATAAAAATTAAATCCACGAAAACGTGAAATATGCATGTTATTACATTATCGGGGAAACGTTATTACGTTATCAGGCATGAACACTTTATTACATTATCAGTCAACATTATTACAATACCAGGCAGCAAGTGTATTACATTATCATGTGATGTTATTACATTATCAGGTAGTTATTGCATTATCAGGTGTTTTAATACAATTTCAGGCAGGTGTTACATTAACAGGTGATTATAACATTATCAGTTTTAACATATACTCAGGCAGACACGACCCCTGCATCTCTGTGTCGGTGGTAGGGTGTTCTAAACACGGGCCACGGCGCCTTCAAGCAACTACAGGTGTGATATAGAATGACCAAATTTCGTTATAAAATGGCCATAATGTCCTCTTTTCTTTGAAGATAACGACGGGAAGTGTTCAATTCAGGTCAACTCAATATTTTTATTCCGCAATATTACATCCATAAAAGTGCCTAGATAACGACAGGTATGTAGCATATTTCTCCAGTGACGACACAGTGGTGATGATTGTACTGCATGGCTGTTCGTTATGCATGTTGATATTGCATCACTGTTCGTTATGCATGTTTGTTGATATTGCATTACTCAACTTTGCAATGCATCTCATAAACATATATATTTTCCTGATTAGCATTTTCAACGGAACAGTCATATAAAACATATATAAGAGTGTACCGTACAACAGTAATGTTAAGATAGGGCGGGGGAATACGTTCGTGGCTTTATATTTTTATTGCAAAATCATGTTATACAGTATAAATTATACCTATTATAGCGTAAAGACAGTCAAAATATGTTTTCATGTACCATTTAGGGGTTGAAAATAGACGCAGTAAGGGCGCTTAACTCTGTGTACACATCGACCACGAGGCGTTTGCATGATCACGCGATGCAGTATCACGTGAACACAAGTTGACGCCACTAACGCCACACCCAGCCAGGTGCACGGCTCCCAGTTGGTAAAGGTCAAAGGGTGGGTGTCACTCGCTGAGATTTGAGTAACAGCGTCGGGATTCTTTATTATGCCAAATAGTAAAGTTTATTTTAAAAACTTTTAATACTCCTAAAGAGAATGTTACAGTTTATTAAAATAGACAGCATTAAAAGTCTGATTACAATAATATTTCAAGATGCATTAACAAAAATGAAAAACATTTTATCGACATTTTACCCTCACAAGAATCGCTAAGACATTATGTAGTTCCACATCGGCTGAACATTTGATTTGACCACAGTACGTTCTTTAAGAGAGCCCAAAATGTCAACGAAATGTCGACACATAACTTCAGAGGCTCATCCGCACTGTGGTCGGACAGTGACACCTCATGATGACAGATGATGATGCCATCACTAACAAGCACCGTCATCTCCAAATTGAATCTTCATTGTCATCACGGTGACAAATTGAGCTTGAGGATGGTAACAATTTGAGAGTGATGACGCTGATAAATTAAATGACTTATTGCCTCTACACGTGAAGTCTGGACGTTTCTGTAAGTACAGAATCTCAACAAAAGCGAACCAACGACGCCAAACCGTACACAATACCACTTAAACTCCCGCTATGTTTCGTCGAATACAAATTAATTATTTTGGACGTACATTGCTCAAATAAATGGTAATTATGTTAAAGTCTACAGCAACGGCGGAAATGTCTTGCCATCCATCGACACGATACATACGAGGCAGTGAAATGTTACCTACGTCAGTGATATTAACTAACCACTATATTAATATTAATAAATTTAAACAAACCCTAACTCGAGAAGGACACCAATGCTTTGAAATGAAACGGCGACGTTACCAAAATCACTCATCCACGCAGCGAACGGACTTGACAGATGGCGATACATTGTCGTCTACCACTCACCACAGTGCAGCGATGATATCTTTATCATCAAGGTAACAAATTGGGCGTAAAC
>JAODUO010000165.1:557500-560000 GCA_025642075.2 Ridgeia piscesae | reverse complement strand
AGAGCTTCGGCCACTCGACTAACAAAACCAGGGTTCGAATACTGTGCACTTATATCAAACCTTGGGCAAGTTCGTTCAATCTACATTGTTCCCGTTTATTCAGCTGTATGAATGAACACATGGCTATAGACAATGCTGGAGATTTGTATACGAATAGTCTTCGTGTATTAATTACATCGTGGGAGGTTGGCTCCCAGAGATGGTGTTTAATTGAATCTAACAAGTCTGCCAGGAAGTAAAGTAAAAAGCGCTTTTATCAGTGCTGTGAATTGGGTACTGCGGCATATAAGAACTTACCTTTACTTCACTTGTTTACTGTTCGTGGACCGGTTTGTTGACATCCTGCTGTTATATGCTATATGAAGTTGTTCACGTTTTCCTGGTGTTCTGTCTATCGTTAGTTTTGGTTAGTGAATATAGTCACTAAGAATTATGCTATTTTTAAACTTATATTGATTGCAAACCTGTTGCAAGCCTAGGCTACGCACCTGTAGCATCGTCTATAGAAGTCTCGTGACAGTCTGAGTAAACTATGTCGTTTGCATACATATTAGCATATGCGCGCTTTTCATCTCTTTTTGTGTCGATTGTTGGTAGAATTTTGCAAATACGCTGTACGTACAAAGACTTGAGAAAACTCTCACACACCATTACTCCTACATGGCCCCGGAGAGATGGAAGTCTTCGGCATATCAACAATTCAGTACCTTTTTGTATATGTGTATCCTGCCGATCTGAGATTTAAGTCGATTTTGTTATTTATCATATTGATGCTTCTGCATATACGCGCGTGTACACACATATGCGTTGTGCATACACGCAAGTATGCAGGCATATTCAAATACATACGCACATTCCCATTCCCACATGCGTATAAACAAACAAACACACACACATACACACACACACACACACACACACACACACACACACACACACACACACACACACACACACACACACACACACACACACACACACACACACACACACCAACACACACACACACACACACACACACACACACACACACACACACACAACACACAACACACACACACACACACACACACACACACACACACACACACACACACACACACACACACACACACACACACACACACACACACACACACACACACACACACACACACACACACATTCTCTCACAGCAACACGCGTGCGTGAAGTCAATTAATCTAACCAATCAATGTGTCTTGATGACGCTATCACGCACTCATTAAGTTTCGCTCGTATCGGCGTCTAATTATGCGGAAATCCGTCAGGAGCGCGCCTGCAGTCGCCAATATCGAAAGCCCATTATTCGGAACGTTACGATCAGATAACATCTATTAATGGCGAACAGTGTTAACAAGGACCGGATTCACCACGCAACATCGCGATCGAACCGGAAGAAGCATTCGGAGTAGTAGTGTTACACTGATAAATATTCCGGCCGGTAAAAAATAAACCTTACTGTGTCCTCGGACTTCAAGAGTTGTCGTGTTCAACCTAATGGATGGTCCGCGCGTAGATATCGCACGTTACGTGCGAACTAAACATGGATTTGTTGTGTGGATCGATAGTGATGGACGACACGCCAGTAGAGTCGACGTCGGGCCAAATGGAGCCGGCGACGCGGTGTCGTATCTGGCAGATCTCTCCGGCTCTCGAGCGGCCCGTCGCCTGCTCACGAGGCGCGGCAAGCGACGGCAGCAATTTATGTTTCCGTCGTTCATCACCGCTTCACAGGCGAAGTAGCAATTTACGTCTCCAGCAAATGGCACCCATCCGAATCCGCCCGTCCCGCTGGCGTAATGTAAGCCGTATGGTGAAGTCTTGGCATTGATGCTTTCGTGTTTACCGCGAGTCCAGAACGAATAATGATACAGGGTTCGTCTGGTATTTATAATTACGAGTATTGTGTTTATTAAATTAATCATTTTGCGGGCAGTTATTAACAATGAAAAATGGATGATGTAATGATTGATAGTTTTGTATTTTTTGTATGCTGGTTGAAACAATCCAGATGTGAACGTTGTGTTTTTCAGATATATGAATTATTTTTATATCTTCTCGTGGTTTCAATGCAAACAGGCGTACAAATATAACTCTGACCAATAGCATGAATTTTCAGATTGTCAAAGTGAGGGTCTAATTTCAATGCAAATGATTAGATGGTGGGTCATATCCATTGAACACGATATGGGGACGCTCCATAACACTGAATTTGTTTATATCCAATTCCCGATATTCGTTTTGTACTATGTTTTATAATATGTACAAGTATTGTTCTTCGAGTACATCCGGGTCACTGAGTCACATGTTTAATATATTTATGACTTTTCGAAATTTAAATCCATGCAACTTTGCTCATGTGATGCTATTAAAATTGTATCATATGCCGTATGTAGTGAAAACACTTCGTATACCAACAATTTTATACAGCTGCCACTTCAATATTTTGTGATAAATGCGTGAGTTTTTTTCAGGTAAG
>JAODUO010000165.1:532500-552500 GCA_025642075.2 Ridgeia piscesae | reverse complement strand
ATACATTTCTAAATAACCGACAACGTTTTTTTATCCCCCCAAAACATGATGTACCCAAATGTGGATCTCACCTTTAAGAATTTGCAGTTTTGCTTTGCAAATGACAAACAGGCACATATTTGTTTTAGTTGGGCGTCAGAATAGTCTCCTGACAGCAGGTAGTAATATCACTGATCCCGTGATTAAAATTAATAGTTACATGAGTGAAAAACATTTAGAACCTTACATTGGCCCATAGCCTGCATTGTTACCTGCAAGGGTTGTAAACATCATGATCAAAGTACAACAGAGGACTGCTGTTAGTAATTGCAGTTAACAGCCTAGTGCAAATTAGGCAATAAGATCACAATCTTAGTAGTGTCCTGTGTTTCCTAGCAAGAGTGAAAAGACTATCCATACCCAATACAAACATCACTGCCTGGATGAAGCCCCATCATCTCTCTAGTGCACTTGCATTTCTTACCAGTTCACAGTCATAATTTTATGTTAGGGCATGATGAAAAGACAAACCACTGCAACAGAGGTCAGCTTTAAATGTTGCTAACTTTGAGTGTTTAAATAAATCTTCAAATTTGTTGGTACTAATGGCTGTTGGAGAATTATTATCGACCAACATGACTAGTATATTGAATCGGAAATGAATAGTGTTACTGTGTATAACGAAATAAGACTATAAAATAAGAATATAAAGTAGGAAAATTATATTTTAATAGGCATGTATTCTGCTTTCAATAGTACCGCATACATCAGCATTGTTCAGTTAGTGCAGTTAGTGTTTGATAACTGGAAGGTGTCCATAATCACTTCCCAAAAGTATTTATTAGGAAAATGGCCAAGAAGTTTATTTAGAAAACCTTATACAATGCAATAAAAAAACTTATATATCTCGGAAAAGACTCAGTTGGGTAAAACCCCCCCACCCACAAATGAAACTTATGTATAAACCCCAATGTAAAAATATTTTTAAATTAAAAACAAAATATTAGTATTTAGAATAAAGCTGACATTTGTATTTTTGGAAAATACAAGTATGACTTTGATTATGGCCAAATAGGTCTCTCTGATTGGAACAAGGAGGACATTGATTGCACCTAACTAACTTAAACATTTTATTTCCTTATATGTGCAAGTGGGCTTGTATAATTGGTTTACTATGTAATTTATGTGAGCTGCTTATGTAGGAGTGGGTTTTGTTTGTTTGTAATGATGTCTGAATGACTCAGAACACATACATATTAATTCAAATATGCCAGGAAGGTTAGTCATATAATGGAATCCGCACAAAATGCACCATTGAAAAGGTAATGTTCTATTTATTGCAGGAATGTTCCCTGGTTGAAACACAACACCCTGCTCAGCCCAATGTCCACTGGTCTCATTGAGACAGAGTTGACTAGTGACCCTGGCTAGCAGTAGCAGACAAGCCAGAAAGCAGATACCCAATACACAAAACTGATATGGGGTCATTTCAAGGGATCTTCTCAAAAACCAAATCACCAGTATTACTTTGTGTTTTGGGGCCCTTAGAATGATGCAATAAAATACAGATTTCTTGTGTACAGTAGCACCACCACATGCAACAGCCATGCAAAAGGGAGATTTGTTTAACAATTGTGGAAAAATAGTCTGGGGGACCCTATGGGGCCTGTGGAATAATTCAATCAAATTTAGATTTCTCGTGCATAGTACGTTACAATATCCACAGATGCATCTACACAAAATTAGATCCTGAACACTTTCCGAAATGCCAATTATAAGTTGATTTATTCTGTGGTTTTTTATGACATAGGTACTGCAATGAGAAAACAAAAGATGACAAAACATTGTTATTTATATGTATATCACAGAAGATACATACCATCTTACATATGTATCATTCTTTCAGATGAAGGATTCACAAATACCAAGCACACCTTTCAAAGGATCCTGTGCACCAGATGACATTGTCCCTCATGGCAGTATGGATGTCACATTGCAAAGCCTTTAACTTGTAGTGTCAAACTCAAACAGAGCCAGTGATCATGACGCCAATGCGATACTTTATCAATGCAGCAATTAATACAGATGATATTGTTGTTCCATTGAATATTCATCATGACCATGGGTATGCAAAGTTGTCGTCGCAGTCCTGCATGCCTTCTTCAACTGACCATGGCAGTCCAGTCAATGTGGATGACACTTCGGATGTCCCAGTCTCACTGTCTCCATCTTCAGATCATTCTGTCTGCAACAGTCAGAAGGAAAATTCTGAAGACAGTGATCCGGAATATGTGGTAGCGGATGACAGCGATATCACTGATGATGACTCAAGCAGTTCTGACACTAATGAGAAACAGAGAAAATGTTGTTGTTTACACACAAAAAACTAATTTCCCTTTTCTGCACCTGCAAAAATCCAGGCTAGTATACTATGCCTGCTGCCTGTTGGAAGCATCCCATTGAACATGTGCAGTGATGATATGCAGCTAACCGATACATTCTGACATTTGATTTATAGTAAACAATCATTATCTTATAATGATTATTAGTAATTGGCAAAACTGTGTAATTCATCAATATCACATCATGAAGTCAGCGCATTGGTTGATTTGTTTGTGAAATACTTTAATAAAATTATCACAGCATTTCACAAACAATAAATGTTTATGTAAAATTGTTACAGCATTTTGCAAACACATGAATTTATGATTGTCATGATGTGGTCTTGATAACATATACACCCGCACATATCCAATATACTGTATACAATACATTAAAACTCCAATTCAATATTCTCATGTGAATTGCACAATGTCCTTATTACACATCTATTTATTATTCAGACTATATTATAAATTGCATGGCAGCACGCATATCTAAATAACATTATTTACATAAATTAAACAAATTGTATTAACATTTTAAAATGGAAATTAAATAATTATATTAAAAGGATGCACACATCATGTAACATCCTGTCAAAAAGAAAATAAGTTTGTAACAAAGATTTACGTTACGAATTCGAAGATAGAATGAATTTTTTATTTAATATGTGTCATTGTGTGGCCATACAAGTATAATTGCTCTGTTTAGGTTTGAATTGCAAAATAATTTTTCGATACCTGTTGAACTACATATTACTTACCTCGAACGAACGAGTCTGCACGCAAATCGCACATAGACAACAGACCGATATTCCCAACATTGTCATTGACAGATGTCTTCGTCAGTCATTGACATAGGCATAGCTCATGCAGGCATCTGTCAGCACGGTCGAGCAACCCAGCTTTCTCCAGACAACATACAAATTCGATGTGCGTCGACATTGGGACGCAGTATCCACACAAACACCATGCCACATTCACATTGTTCCCAAAATCAAACATCCTCGATTCCATACAAATTGCGATCTTTTCTCGCCGTCTCGCCGACTCTCGGCGGGGTTTAATTGACGCCTCGCACCTCGGCTCGCACGCTGGGTTAAGCAAGAATTAATGGCTTTACGTGTGTCACTTGTGCTATAGATGCTTCTCTCACTTGTGCTACAAATGCTTCCTCTGTCGGATCCATTTTCTACTGTGATTTATCCAAGACCACTAGCAAATAGCGTAGCCGCTACAAACACTTCCGACATTTGTAAACAACAGAAAAATAGTCCGGACTGACCTTCCTTTCGGTAGGCCCGCCCCTTGAAGCCTGTCAAAATCTGCTCTCGGGAAGTGTCACGTTTCGAATTTTTTCATTGGTTAAAAATCTTCGGTATTTAATTTAACCTTTTTATTACGAATGCAAAAAAATATTATTTGTTGACACATAGGACCCCTTTCGTGTATAATAAGGTACCATATCTTTGTTTTTGCGCATAAATGTCTAATAACGAAGAAAACGGAAAGAAACCAAAATTTTACATGGGCTAGATAGGAGGTAATCAAACCACTCGGCTTGGAATAAAGATGGCGATACGCAGTGTTCTATGACGACGATTTAGGCACTGAAAATATTGTTTTCCCAGTTTGTCTGATAAGTGAATATGCTTCTGTCACCATTAATGTATACTTATATAGTATACATTTAGGTATATGGAATGTTACAGCTGTGTTTCAGTTCCCCTTTAATGCACGATAGATACCTTTCGCAGATGACCAGATCATAAAGGAATTCGTTTTACTCTTATGTGCATTCGAGGTGTATCGTATCCAAACGCATAACTGCTCCATTTGTCTTGCAAATCAATACATAACTTTGTTATTCACTGCGCATCAAGCCGATACATAACTGTGTTTATGTGAGTCACTTTGAGCTTGCATAATTAATCACTCAACTATGCAGCCCAATTATAGTTTAATATTCACGCAGGCGCAGTGAACCACGCAGCGACCGTTGACGTTAAACACAGTGAACCTGTTGGACAGAACAGAGTCTGGCGAACTGAACCGAATGTTCACGATCATGTCTTCTACGGATAATATAAGCCGAGCTCGAACTAGAAACTCGTATGTTATTTTATCGATATATTTTCAGGGTTATAAATGATACAATAACACATGTTTGTAATTATGTGTAGGCATATCATTATATGATATTGAAGTCCGTATCGTACGGTATTTGTTTTATGTTTGAAAAACATTTGATAAAGAAATAGTACATAACAGAAATAGTACATAGCATACAGGACATAATTCTAGCGAAGATTAATTACACAGTTCTTCACGGATACCGTAAAAATGAAGAGTCCTTCTATTGTTATCAGTGGTCCTAGCCATATTACCATTCGCTCAAATCACGTTTCCCGGAAACCTGCATGCTAATTTCCAGACGTCCAAATAAGGTTTGGGTTGTCATTAGATTGGTTGTCATTAGGTGGTTTAAAACGCGTGTTTTCCTGTCACGTGACCTCGGTTACAATCAACTGGAAGTTAATCCAACTAATCACTGCATCAGTTAATAGAAAACAGTAACATAATAACTTGTAGCTACTCTTCGAAACCGACGGCGATATTTTAACTAACGAGGCCGTTGAATTGATTATACAGCCCGGGTAAAAGTCTACACCAACAAATAAAGCATTGTGACACACCAGTTCTAGAATATGCATGTCCTGTATGGCACACTAACTTGCCCCAATATTTGTCTGACAATATTGAAGTTATACAAAAAAGGGCACTAAAATGTATTTTTCCTGGATTGGGTTACGCGGAGATACTTAGACGTGTTAACCTGGATACGTTGAATGTAAGACGGGACAGCATTTGTCAAAAATATTTTGATAAAATTAAAGACGGCACACACAGATTAAATTATCTGCTGCCTGACAAAAGACATACCGAATATAATATTAGACAACAAAATGTGTACCCGTTACCAGTTACTAGAACGAATAGATTCCGTAACTCCTTTATACCGTGGGTTTTATGCAACTGTCAGTAAAAAGGCTATTAATACGGTATGATTTGCGGTATCAAATGTATTTTTATTGTATTTGTATGGTGTTTTAGATGAGTTAATTGTAACCTATTGTAATGTCAATCCAACTCAGTTGAGTTGCTAATAAAACTTGTGTTATTATTATATTTATAAAAATTCATCTTACTTGTGCTGCCGCCATATTCATTCTCTCTTTAGTCAAGAGTTTCCAATTTCCTCCTTTTTGTTGCTAAATGTGTGACACAATTATCATCTGATAGTTCTCTTGCTCCATTAATTCGGCGGAGGTAACCGACGTCAGACGGACGCCACCGTCTATTCATGAGCAAGTTTTTCTTTTGTGGATCGTGAATGGTGGCGCGTACGCGGGGTTATAATAATCATAACATAATTTCTATTGCGCTTAAATCGTTGGAAACCAAACTCAGAGAGCCATCAAGAAATAAGCGCACTGCATTCAGTTATCGATTTTAGAATAACGACTCATTTTTATTATTGTGAATATTCTATTCTACACAACGATAACAATAATCTTTTTTTTTCAATTGTTATTCGATATGTGACTTCGAAGATTCAATGACATTCGCTCTCAGAACCATGGACCTGTTCTTGCGGAAGACGGTTATTAAACGGCAGCGGTGACAGTACAGCCTGAAAAAACCAGTACTGTAGAAATCCTAATCAACGAAATCCGATCAAAGTCAAGCGAATGAACATCTCCAAATTGTGCTCGGCTCGTCGTGTTGGCCTCGTTACGGAGACGACTTGTAGCCGCGACGTACAATCGAGTTGACGTCAGTCGGGCCGCGGAGTCTGATTGAGTTGACACTGCTACTAAGGACGTCTCGTTGTCCCGGTCAGCGCGTCCTTATGGTCTCTACTCGAGACACTACACCCGAGACGTCACAATTCGTTCAAGTATAGGTTTATATAACTAGTCTCTTCTCGAGACACCTACCCCAAGACGTTGACGTCACAATCCGACCCAGTAGATTTATATGAGTAGTTTCTACTTGAGACACTTATCTCAAGACGTCGACGTCACAATCCGACCAAGTAGGTTTATATAAGTTGTCTCTACTCGAGACACTTATCCCAAGACGTTGACGTCACAATCCGACATAGTAGGTTTATATAACTAGTCTCTACACGAGACACTTATCCCAAGACTTTGACGTCACAATCCGACCCAGTAGGTTTATATAACTAGTCTCTACACGAGACACTTATCCCAAGACGTTGACGTCACAATCCGTCCCAGTATGTTTATATAAGTAGTCTTTACTCGAGACACTTATCCCAATACGTCGACGTCACAATCCGACCCAGTAGGTTTATATAAGTAGTTTCTACTCGAGACACTTATCCCAACACATCGACGTCACAATCCGACCCAGTAGGTTTATATAAGTAGTTTCTACTCGAGACACTTATCCCAAGACGTTGACGTCACAATCCGACCCAGTAGGTTTATATAAGTAGTCTCTACTCGAGACACTTATCCCAACACGTCGACGTCACAATCCGACCCAGAGGTTTATATAAGTAGTTTCTACTCGAGACACTTATCCCAACACGTCGACGTCACAATCCGACCCAGTAGGTTTATATAAGTAGTTTCTACTCGAGACACTTATCCCAACACATCGACGTCACAATCCGACCCAGTAGGTTTATATAAGTAGTTTCTACTCGAGACACTTATCCCAACACATCGACGTCACAATCCGACCCAGTAGGTTTATATAAGTAGTTTCTACTCGAGACACTTATCCCAACACATCGACGTCACAATCCGACCCAGTAGGTTTATATAAGTAGTTTCTACTCGAGACACTTATCCCAAGACGTTGACGTCACAATCCGACCCAGTAGGTTTATATAAGTAGTCTCTACTCGAGACACTTATCCCAACACGTCGACGTCACAATCCGACCCAGTAGGTTTATATAAGTAGTCTCTACTCGAGACACTTATCCCAACACGTCGACGTCACAATCCGACCCAGTAGGTTTATATAAGTAGTCTTTACTCGAGACACTTATCCCAACACGTCGACGTCACAATCCGACCCAGTAGGTTTATATAAGTAGTTTCTACTCGAGACACTTATCCCAACACGTCGACGTCACAATCTGACCCAGTAGGTTTATATAAGTAGTTTCTACTCGAGACACTTATCCCAACACGTCGACGTCACAATCCGACCCAGTAGGTTTATATAAGTAGTTTCTACTCGAGACACTTATCCCAACACGTCGACGTCACAATCTGACCCAGTAGGTTTATATAAGTAGTTTCTACTCGAGACACTTATCCCAACACGTCGACGTCACAATCCGACCCAGTAGGTTTATATAAGTAGTTTCTACTCGAGACACTTATCCCAACACGTCGACGTCACAATCCGACCCAGTAGGTTTATATAAGTAGTCTTTACTCGAGACACTTATCCCAATACGTCGACGTCACAATCCGACCCAGTAGGTTTATATAAGTAGTTTCTACTCGAGACACTTATCCCAATACGTCGACGTCACAATCCGACCCAGTAGGTTTATATAAGTAGTTTCTACTCGAGACACTTATCCCAATACGTCGACGTCACAATCCGACCCAGTAGGTTTATATAAGTAGTTTCTACTCGAAACACTTATCCCAATACGTCGACGTCACAATCCGACCCAGTAGGTTTATATAAGTAGTTTCTACTCGAGACACTTATCCCAATACGTCGACGTCAGAATCCGTCCCAGTAGGTTTATATAAGAAGTCTCTACTCGAGACTCTTATCCCAAGACGTTGACGTCACAATCCGACCCAGTAGGTTTATATAAGTAGTTTCTACTCGAGACACTTATCCCAACACGTCGACGTCACAATCCGACCCAGTAGGTTTATATAAGTAGTTTCTACTCGAGACACTTATCCCAACACGTCGACGTCACAATCCGTCCCAGTAGGTTTATATAAGTAGTTTCTACTCGAGACACTTATCCCAACACGTCGACGTCACAATCCGTCCCAGTAGGTTTATATAAGTAGTCTCTACTCGAGACTCTTATCCCGAAACGTTGATGTCACAATCCGACCTAGTAGGTTATAAGAAGTTATAATAGGATATAAGAGGTTATAAGAGGAAATTATTCCCAAAGCAAATACCTCTAACAGACAGTATGTGTATTGCATACATGTGATTGTGTACAGGGATAGAAACCATGTCGACACGTCGATGCGTCAGGAGGCTCGGGAGGATGAGAGAGACGAGACGAGACGAGAACAGACAAGACAACATAGCTGCACATGGAGCCGACGCACATCGTGGGTGGGCATCGTGGGTGGGTTGATGTAGCAACTAGGTGGGCCAACGACCAACACTCTTCGTGTAAGCAACATGAGACTAGCTGCGTTGATGGTGAACCACGTCGTGAGTGGCTAAATGAAGGTGATTATCCTGATTAAGTGAGCAAACGACACTAGGACAGCACAGGACCTCGTTGTGTCATCACGTAACGACATAATGTGGTTACTCGACATCATCATTAAAGTAATCATCGTCAACATCGTAATGATGATAGATGCGTTGTCAGATGCAGACATCGGCCCGGAACTGTGACGGAGCAGCCTTAATGCAAGGCATCAGTTCTATCGATGTTGACGTTCTTCGTTAGCCGCCTTGCCTACACATATCAGTTGTTTTAGCGTGTTTACCTGAGACACAAGTTCCTGTCCGATTACGCAACTTTTCTTCCTGTCTCCATCTTCATATATCTTAGTATTTTTTGGTTGCTAAGTTTCATTGTCGAGTTCCCTTTGGTGAAATGCTGAAATTCTGTTCTTTGATTGAACTATAATAACAGTTTTTGTTACGCTTTGGGAATGCGAGTGTGTGCGTGTGCGTGTGCGTGTGCGTGTGCGTGTGCGTGTGCGTGTGCGTGTGCGTGTGCGTGTGCGTGTGCGTGTGCGTGTGCGTGTGCGTGTGCGTGTGCGTGTGCGTGTGCGTGTGCGTGTGCGTGTGCGTGTGCGTGTGCGTGTGCGTGTGCGTGTGCGTGTGCGTGTGCGTGTGCGTGTGCGTGTGCGTGTGCGTGTGCGTGTGCGTGTGCGTGTGCGTGTGCGTGTGCGTGTGCGTGTGCGTGTGCGTGTGCGTGTGCGTGTGCGTGTGCGTGTGCGTGTGCGTGTGCGTGTGCGTGTGCGTGTGCGTGTGCGTGTGCGTGTGCGTGTGCGTGCGTGTGCGTGTGCGTGTGCGTGTGCGTGTGCGTGTGCGTGTGCGTGTGCGTGTGCGTGTGCGTGTGCGTGTGCGTGTGCGTGTGCGTGTGCGTGTGCGTGGGGCGTGTGCGTGTGCGTGTGCGTGTGCGTGTGCGTGTGCGTGTGCGTGTGCGTGTGCGTGTGCGTGTGCGTGTGCGTGTGCGTGTGCGTGTGCGTGTGCGTGTGCGTGTGCGTGTGCGAGTGCGTGTGCGTGTGCGTGTGCGTGTGCGATGATATATATATATATATATATATATATATATATATATATATATATATATATAACATTGTATTTGTTACTTGTTACGGTGCACAAAAACAAAATGGTTTCGGTGTTGCGTTGGCAACGTACAACTGTAGCCTTGTTGCCACATCAACAGGTTATAAATTGTCATGTAAGCATTTGTTGGTGAACGCCACCAAACGCAACCATAACCACGCGAAATGGCAACAGAAGTGATACAATCGTACGTAGGCCAATTTTGAAAGCGAAGTCGTATACTTGCAAGTAGGCTAAGCTACACATCGTGAGCTTGGACAGCCTTTTATACGCCGGAAGCTTCGTGCACCCTCAAAGCGTGTCAATATCCACGATCTATCATTAATGTGGACACGGATGTCTCGCGCGGATGACACTAGACCTTCAGAACTGACGCCTACGACGCGTAGGCGACATCGAAATCGGATTTGTCTCTGCCCCGGGGGAACGTGTTACATTATAGCGAGGCGGCGCTGTAATCACACCAGCGGCAGTTACGAGGGGACATTGTTACGATGTTATCGGCAAATCGTAATGAAAATTCCGTAGTCGCTAATGGAATAAGCGGACCTGTTGCCAGGGACATTGTCATGTGAGAACGGCCCTTAACGATCGCTAATTCGCTCTCTACGACTGACGGATGCGCATTCGGCGCTCGACAACGCGATTAGCCACTGGTAGATAGGGCGTGATAACACGGGATTCTCGCGCGCAGGAAACGCGGATCGAATCAGGTCCTGTCGTTTCGAACTATCGGCAGGTTCGTTTAGTCCGTGTTGCTCGTGTTAACGGTTATCTAGGTGCAGACAGTGGTAGATATGTGAGTACGATTTGTTCCGCGTGTTAATAGCAGGATGGCTTAATGATTCCCAGAGAAGTCGATTTCATTAATTTGGTTTTGCATTGTATGTATATATGATATATATATATATATATATATATATATATATATATATATATATATATATATATATATATATATATATATATATATATATATATATATATATATATATATATCAAATAATCATACATAATAATAATATATATATATATACATACATACATATATATATATATATATATATATATATATATATATATATATATATATATATATATATATATATATTATATATAATATATATATATATATTATAATATATATATATATATATTATATATATATATATATATTATAAATGTAGAAAAGTCACGTTGTTGTATGACATTTAATGGAGATAATCCTGTATACTGAAACAGTTGTTTTTTATCGAAATTACAGAAAGTGACGAAGTACTCCTCGCTAAATAAACAAACATATGTTGACACATCCGATTTGCATATAAATTAAACCGTAAGTTGCGTGTAACACTGACACACATAAATATCGCCACTAATGGAATACTAAATAGTGATTCTCCCAAAACATCTGCGTTAGTCGCCGATCGTCTCTCTTGTGGCGAACCAGAAACCCAGATATCTACAGCGACCTTGACATTCGGCGAGGGCGGACGAAATCGAACAATCTGATTTTTTAACGCGACCACATCCCGCGGGAACTGACATAGGCCGGGGGCTGTGGATCTACTCTGCAATAACACTCGATACCCGTCGCCTAAACCCATCGTATTACGCATAAAGCGGCGTCCCAGGGGAAGCGAGTGTGTAATTGCAATGATCCGAAGTGCCTGGCGATTCGTCACTTGCTTGGCATTCCGGCAAAATAAAACCACGCTGGGGAAGGGCAATGCAAATAGATAATTATTTATTCTCCGATATGTTAATCAATGCAAATACGATTACCATGCGATCTTTCGTCACGTAAACTGTCTTAGCCTATAGTGACATGTGTATTCGCTACCGTCGCCGCGAACTGAGATGACGCCAAGGAAACGAAAACAGAATTATCTACGCTTTTCTGACTGAGGAACAACGAAATGTTGGTCGAATAATCAATGGTCATCCATGTGTTCGCGCTCAGGACTATCAATATTGTTTCGAAGTCGAATAATATATATATATATATATATATATAATATATATGATATATATATATATATATATATATATATATATATATATATATATATATATATATATATATATATATATATATATATATATATATATATATATATATATATATATATATATATTCATATTCATTAGTAGATATCTGCGAGACGCAGCTTCCCGTGATCCAACGGGTTTACCATCCAACGTAGGGGAGATCGGGGCTAGTTGTAAAAAAAACACATTTCAAGATTGCAGACGGGTATCTTAACAGATCGAAAGTTTTTTAATTACCAAAGGGTCCACACATATCTCCCACAGATAATCAGGGCATAATTAATTGCCCGGCTTGTGGTATAATGAGTTATATAAGGTGTCCTAAAGTGTTACAAGTTACCTCGGTACGGTAGTACCTCTTTTCCTTTAAAATGGCGTAACTTTATGGGGTGTCGACGGATTCACATGATTTGAAAACACGATATGATCAAATCTATTGATGAACATGCTGTCGTCTTGCAGAATAATTCGCAGTAGCAGCTTTCTGCAAGCCCTCTGTTGCAACTTACCCGTGTTACAACTAGCACCGGTCTCCCCTACGCTGTTCTGTTTGTCGTTCGTCTTCGTGCTCTGAAGATGTCTTCCAACAGTCGTTGACGTCCTCCTCCCATCCTCCCATTGGTCTCCCCTTCCTTTCTTTCCCTCAAATGTTCCTTCTATAATTATTTCTTCTAAGGACACACGTTGTTACCCTGTACCATATAGCGCCATTTAAATGTTCTCCCCATGAAACGTCCACGTTGTACAAACCATTGAAATAGTCAATACTCATGTTGTCGTTACAGAGGCTGGCTAAAGGCCTGTCCGCAGTGTCCCCCGTATTACTTTTTGATATCACCCGGTTCCCACAAGGGAAATAAAGGTAAGTTCTTCTATAGTTCAGTATCAGGTTTTCAGCACTGTTCAACGCGCATTGCATTTTACTTCTTTGCAGATCTACTCAACAGAAAACAATGATGATTTTTCGGGAAAGAATTCAGCCACGATGCAGTTAAAGCGCGAATGCATTATACCTTATAATAAGGCACCAGAAAAGTTCGGGAAACTTCTGAAACTTTAATTGTTGACATATTGACCGTACGGTCTTTCATTCTTAATGTAACGATTGTGGCAAATCTTGTGTTATAATATCATTAAATACAATGCAATCTGATGAGCAAAAATATGTTTCCGTACTTATACCCTGAAGAGAGTTGTTGATGTTGCCACAATTTATGTTATCATGTTCGTACAATCTGCTTCCATTTGTGTTTATACGCACGAAATAGTGTCTGCTCCTTAAAACCAGACTGCGTGTCGAGCATATCTACTAAATCTCGCTTCGGACCTTCCGTGTTTCGCTCGGATTCGAAGCCGGGTCTCTCGATTGGGAGCCGGTTGCTCTAACCACCGCGCCACTGCGCTCCGGGAACAGCGAAAACAGCAAATGATACAACAATATCGATTCAGCGAACTACCATACGTGTCTCTCAGAAAAATACCAGCGATTACAAAGATCCTACACGAGGGGAACCGGGCTAACAGAAAAGACGATGTCGCTTTAACAACATTGCAACGTTCCAACTGATGCACTCGTGGCCAATGCACCGACGTCGTAGTGACAGTTCAGCGACTGGTAATTACAGATATGCTGATGACATTTACAGGTCAACAGCCCGGGAAACATCTGAGCTTCCGGTAGGCGACGAAATCCCACAGCGTGCGTCTAGCCAGGTCACGCTCTAACGTGATCGGAAAATTGAATGTGGCGTGAGGCTTCCCATGTCATCAAAACCGTCTGCTCTCGTCTCAATCGGCCCCACTTGAAGACACAACCAGAAGACCCAACTTGGAAATCGAGTTTTGAGCCGTGTTAATGCTTGCTCTTCTTTAACGTATAGACAACACACATATCGTTTCTGCTAAGTTATGTATTGTGTTTGTTGTTGGAAAATAAACACATTGATTGTTAATTGATTGATTGATTGATTGATTGATTGGTTGGATGGTTGATTGATTGATTGATTGATTGATTGATTGATTGATTGATTGATTGATTGATTGATTGATTGATTGATTGATTGATTGATTGATTGATTGATTGGTTGATTGATTGATTGATTGGATTGATTGGTTGGTTGATTGATTGATTGATTGGTTGGTTGGTTGGTTGGTTGGTTGGTTGGTTGGTTGGTTGGTTGGTTGGTTGGTTGGTTGGTTGGTTGGTTGATCGATCGGTTGATCGATCGGTTGATCGATCGGTTGATCGATCGGTTGATCGATCGGTTGATCGATCGGGTGATCGATCGGTTAATCGATCGATTGATTGATCGATTGTCTTAAACTTGATATTTTATCATAATATATGCCACCTTCACATAATTACTTATCTTCAAAATAAATGTTATTACATGCATTAGTATGCTTACAAAAGTAATTGTTTGCAAATAACCATCATACCTTTAACGATTGTATAAAATAATGCATACAAATTCAGGAATATATTCACGGCTTGAGCGAGGAATAACGGTATTGGCAAAGTATGAGTTAATATATTTTAAGAACAAGCAGGTTCCGGACCACACATGAATATGCATTGCTACTATAGAACTTCGGATACTTACTGTTTGTCTGCGTTTGCCAAATGGCGTCGCACAATCCAAGACACGCAGCGATGACGTAAAACATGGCGACGTCTTGACGACATGGCCGCCACCATAGCAACGCCATAAAGAGTCCCGTGTTAAAGATGGCGGCGCTCAACATTATGGGATACCGTTTCACGTGCTTCACCACGTGACCTATGCACACGGCACTGACGGCGTTGACGCTTCCGAAGCACACGAGGACGGGTCCGATCTTGTGGACTCCGAGAGCGCAGTTTATGTACGACTGCAACAGAACGGCGAATAAAGGAATTAAATACAGCAATACTTCAGAATAATTTCAATTACAACGACCATCATATAGTCGATGGACCCAACATCTGACGTCACAAATTAAATCGTGTGCGTCACATCCGACAGGTGTTTCCTTACCAGTCCTGGTCACACGTATGTCCGTTGTACTACAAAGGTGATATATAGTACCTACTAAGTTCATCTTTCCCGCGTGCAGGTTAAAAAGGTAAGTTCGTATATAGCGCAGTATCCAATCCTCAGTATTGCTCAAAGTGCTTTACACTTTACTTCCCTGACAGACCTGTTCAATCAGGCGCCATCTCAACTTCTCTGGGAAGCATCCAGCCATATGCCACAATTAACGCGCGAAGGTTGCTCGTACACATATCCACCACTGTCTATAGCCAGGTACTCATTTTATACACCTGAATAAACACTAGCAATGTGGAGTGAAAATAATTCCCGAAGGTTTTAACACTGCGATCCCGGGTCCTCCTAGCCGAGAGTGCGAAGTTCTACCCCTGAGCCACTGCGCTCTATATTTATGTGTGAATGTATGTATGCTTTGCATTATTACGGGTTTTTTTTAAATTGGAGTTATTATTTAAATAAAATATAGGATGCAGGTTCACACATATGCGTCAGCTATGTTGTAAGCTTGACACAGTTTGTTGCTAAGCAACACGTCACGTGATGAACACATTCGTTACAGTAGGATGTGGGAATACGTATGTTGTAAGGAAACTGACACATGGGAAAATATGTTGGATATATACTTAATGCGCTAGATATATTACTTAGTTCGTTATATTGGCTGAATATAATATGTTGACATTTGTAACGATGGTTGTGACATGACGTAATACTGCGTGTGGTAGGTAGCGATGTGAACGAACTGCTATGTATCTTGTGCCCCACAATGCAACATATGTATACCAAGATTCACAGCGCGCAGCAATGTTTCTCTTTGTAGATGATAAAACAAAAACGTATGCATGTTTGATAGAATACATTTGATTGTATACATTTGATTGTATTGTTCTGTGTTAATTGCATTAACACAGAAACGTCGGGCTTGCTGAAAGTTCAACAGTCAAATGCATATGTTTATCACTTCTGTCTCATATTTGTCATTCTTCAAGTTAATTATTACAAATTCTTTACGTTGTCACAGAATTATTATTACAGTGTTTTAACTTATTCTACGATGAGAAGGAACACTTGTTTTACATAATTAATTCACAAGTATTACGTAATATTTTCTGTTATTCTAACTTATTAAATTAAAAACAAAATTTAGTTTTAGTTGTTTTGAGCACAACCGCCGTATCTCTGATGTTTTAACGTATCGTTTAGTTTTCTCAACAAGTAATTAACATATCTTATATATGACATATACTTACTTGTTCTCGTCTGTTTTTGTTTCTAAGAGATTGCATATAGCGATGTATCCAATCATTAGAACTATTTAGAGAATTTTACACTTCCTATGGTGAAAATATAGCATTATTGATCTATAAGGCGTTGTTTGTGTTTCAATGTGAAATCCTATCTTGTCCTTTGACGAAATATGTTCATATCCTTTATCATTGCAATGAATCATCGGCTACCAAACAAAGCCATTTAGGACATCTTCTCGAATGCCTCCTTCAGCGCATGTAATATATCGCATGCTGCTTTCAAACGTTTCTGTTCACTTGAAGCGTTCATTGAAAGAGAAATGCTCCAACCAACTGTAAGTTTCGTACGATAATTACCCAGCCGCGGGCGACCGAAGACTTGAAAGCATAGCTCCAGCGTTTTTAGCTAACGGACGCAAGTGATGGATAATGACCAACCTCTCTGTCAAACGATGCATTCGCCGTATAATTGCAAACCTGGCAACGACATCCGGTAATCGCAATCATTTGCTCGAGTGCTGCACTTCCTAGAAATCTGCATTGATTAAAAAGCAATTTTTTATGTATTTCATAACCTTTGCGGTCTTATACATACGGTAGGATAAACACGTTGATAGATCATAGGTTTTGTTGCGCTAATAGTCAGCATTGAGAAGGTGTATTATTTGTACTTCATTGTGTACATCAGATAGAGACTATTCAATTATAAATTGAATAATGCTTTGTTAGATTATCTTAGTATATATTGTCCACATAGACACGCGAATATATACGACGTGGAAGCATTAGATGTGTATATCTACTATTTAGTATATTTGTCATCATCGTAAACATCATAATCAGGGGACTGTTGATGGGAGCTTTATAGATATGTGCAGCGGTAGACGAGTACCAAATGGCGCATGCAATACCGTCAAGAAAGATTGTTTACGTCATTGGATAGTTATAGAACGGTCACATATGTGAATTACATTACTGCTGCGACATGCCATCTTTTATATTACACCACTGCATACACTTGAGACCTCAGCAACTTTCCATAAGGATTCTATCATAAAGATAATCTACTGAAACCAGAATTTCAACAAAATATACGCTTGACGGAATTTGCTAAGCAACTTGGGTGCATAAATTGCTTTTCAAATATCTAAAACCACAAATATATTGATTTCAAGTTATAATTAACCCATTTGATTGGGTCGCTAAAGTCAAAACGTCAGCATCGCTATCAAATACTTTGGCACACTGTTATTCCTACACAATATACTACTGTGACCTCAGCCTCGTTTTCGATTTGCCGTATTTCGTGTTGCCTATATCCGGTCTTCTCTTCGTTCTGTGTGCGACGTGTCTTCAAAGGCCATCATGTACACAAACGGTCGCGTGTTGCAAACTCGGTGCGACAGCGGAGAAGAAGTGTGACATGTCACTGACTTGAGTTAGAGATGTCCTCTTTGTTACGCCGTCCTTCCAAACCACTGAAAACTGCGTCAGTGACGTCTGGTCGTCCCCAAAGAATAGCTGATTCTGAATACTGATGGACCGCTGAGTCCCGGTAGAATAACAACACTGAGTATATATATATACTATTTTATTTTAACACTAAACATTTGGACTAGTTCAAGCATTCTGTGTCAAATTTAAGCGAAACAATGGCTTGGATGCTGACTGGGATTGACCTAAAAATTAGTGGGATGCATAGACTCATGATCATAAACCGACACACCAAATTTCATAAAACTCGAAGACGGTCATGTAAATTTCACTGTTTTTGATTGATTTGACATGGAATGCCCCTACAAAGAAACAGACAAATGAACAAACGACCATGTTGAGGGATGGAATTCCAAGTTTGCGAAAGTGGTGGGAAAACATAATTTTTTTGATAAATGCAATTCTGTACTCAGTACAATTAAAGTCTTTTGAAAACAAATGTGCACAAGTGTATTATGGTATATTGTCCATTTCAAATAACTGACAGTTGCATTTATATGTCATTCTTATAACTTTAAAAATGTGTCCTTCAATAATACATTTCATGTAAAAATCTTACAGTAATCTGAAATAGTTGATGCTCCCTCTTGCTGTCCCCTCCTGAATTGTGTAATTAAATAAGTAGTTATAACGGGACTAGTTTGCCTGTCAAACTTAACGAGTAGCTATAACGGGAGAAAACTGTAGCTATAACGGGAAGTAGCTATAACGGATCTAGACCACCATTAGAAGAGGACTTCAAACGTCTCAAAATAATGATAATAACATAAAATAAAACTGCTAATAGATTATGAAATTGACAAATCAATGTTATCTTGATGCGCATCTGGTGTTGGTTATCAAAGATAACTTTAGGCGCAATAAAAGTTACCTAATTGTAATTTTTAAAGTATTTTTTCGCTGCAATCCCTAGAAATCTTATTCATAGGTGCATCAAAGTTCAGAGCTAATGTGGTGACGTAGGTAATGTATTTTTTCGACAGTAGCAGCAAATGCTAAAACGTCAGTGCGGCAACAGATAAAAGTCTATATGCACTGACAATTAATTTGAGGAGCACATATCTTATATATGAAACAGAGTTGACAGTTGAAGTTGCCGGAATTAGTACAGTGGTTGTCATAAAACGAATTTAAAAAATAATTTCAAATGTCAGGTATGACATGACAGAACATAGACATTACAAAACGAACTTATGATCAATGGCGCGATTAGAGATGGTTTTCCTGCAATAGCTACAAGTCAAATGCTTCTGGAACCGTTCATTTATACCCACAACTGAAGCTCGTGACATAGATATGAACCGTCACTAAGAAAACACGCTTTTGGAGTTTCGCTTTCATTGACGACGAATGTACTCAGTCTGACAGCACGCCGTGGTGGTGAACTATATTCTTACGGGATTTGTAAATATAAAAATATCCAATAATTCTAATAAAATCTGAACTGGGTGGATGGGTACATGTGGAATACATTTTATTTAGAAAAGGAAGTGTGTCTAGTAATCCACAGAGAGCACAACAGATCGACTCATTCTTCTTTGTATGCATTGTCAGCTGAGCCTGTAAACGTGTGGTTAGTTTTTGATATAATACACCAGTTGCGATTTACTGATGCGTATTAAGTATGCCCCAACCGTTCTTTTCAACAAAGCGAATTGTGTCCTTTCTATAAACACACACTCTGTAATTATGTTAACATCTCCTTCACTTCAAGACATAGACAAATGGCAATGTATCATTGCACTTTTCTGACCTGATCATTTGTTTGGATTAGGGGTGGGTGACTTCAATCCTATCCAAATTGTTTTATGATTATTGGAATTGTTATATCTGCAAAGCCCCTCTAGGTCATGCTCTTGCAGAACAACGAGTACAGTGGCCGCTGACCAGTGACTCGGAAATAATCAGGCCATGTCGCAGCACTGTATAATGTGACCGATGAAAAGGCCACTTCACTTCCAACATCGACACCGAGACGAATTTATCAATTTCCGTACAGTTGGTCTGTGGTCGTCATTTGAAGCGGCTGCAAAACAGCTCAGTAGAAATATGCGTCCTGACTACCTTTATGTTTTAAAGGCAAACCTGAAGGTAGTCAGTCGTCTGTCGTATCAACTGGACATTGTCGCGAAGACAAAAACGTTTTGGTCGTCACGATTTATCGCAGAAGAAACCTTTTTTGGCGCAGCAGCACCACGACTATGGAATGAATTGTCTGTTAACATTCGTGCATCTGGAACATTATCT
>JAODUO010000165.1:520000-525000 GCA_025642075.2 Ridgeia piscesae | reverse complement strand
CACTGACCTAGTTATCCAGGGTCCAGGTTGCGAGAAGGTTTACTGTCGACTAGACCAAGTCGCAGCTGGCTGCCGTAAGCCGATTGTCTTAGCTACTTACGTTGGCAGTTGGAGAGTGCTGACGTAGGTAAGTGTTTAGGGAGCCAAAGGTTGCCTTTGAGATGCGCAACTATTTGCAGCGGCAGTGTGTGTCGATAATAACTATAAATACGAAGGGCATCGTGTCCGGGTATATTATTTCGGATAACGATTGGAGATTTAATTAATATTTTCTGATTATTTCAACATATCGACTTATATCGCTTTCTACGAGAAATGTGTTCGTTTTGACTGAATTGCATTTGTTGTTTTATTAACGGTCGGACATATTCACCGGCAGGCGCGGGGGGAGTAAAATGGGTGCGTACAACACTCTGATCGGGCAAAGGGTTGGGATTATTTGTCTTGATTGATGCGAAGAGATTTGTTTGAACACAAATCGCTATACAATGGTTTGTATGCACAATATTACCTCATTGGAGGGACAATACCCAACACAAATGTTTCATACATAAAACGCACCGCCTCAAGTCTAGCCACGTTACGGGTCAAATATCGATGTATTTTTCTACAATACGTCGACTGTTTGTTAGCAGTTTATGAGAGTGTTGATTTAGAATGCACGACGCCAGTAGAATGCTAGGGGAGCTGTCCAGTGTGATATACATGGCATGGGCACGCGAAAACATATACATACAACAGCACGCAGGTGTGTGTGTGTGTGTGTGTGTGTGTGTGTGTGTGTGTGTGTGTGTGTGTGTGTGTGTGTGTGTGTGTGTGTGTGTGTGTGTGTGTGTGTGTGTGTGTGTGTGTGTGTGGAGTGTGTGTGTGTGTGCATGCGTGCGTGCGTGCGTGCGTGCGTGTGTGTGTATGATGTGTGTGTATTACGTATAGGAAAAACATGCGTGCGTATATGGCTTGTTTCACCATGATAATAGTCTATTAAGGAAACAACTGGAATATTGCTTATCGACTTACTGACCAACTATTTCAGCCGGATGCGCCTCTGAGATTGGTTTGCAAGGATTTAGGCGCAACAGAAGTAACCATTTTGGTACTATTATTATTCGACACAATCCGTTCTTGGCTTTAAAGATAGACTTCAGTATGCAAAATACCATCGCCGTGTCAGTGATGACACGATGTCAGTGACAACACGATGACAATGTATACATTGCGCATACTGCTATTGACAAGTATCTGCATGTGCACAAGATAATTGGAAATTAGCGGTTTCTTTTACGAGAGTAAATAAACGTTTATGGTCTTACGGGAATGTTAAACAAATCGATACCAGGAGTTCAATGTATTGAGAGAATACCTAAAAATATTCATTTAGTGTTTAGTTTGATCTGCCTACTTCGTGTATACGTGTGCGTGAGTCTGTGTGTGTATGTGCGTGCGTGTATATATATATATATGTGTGTGTGTGTATGTGTGTATTTGTATGTGTGTGTGTGTGTGTGTGTGTGTGTGTGTGTGTGTATGTGTGTGTGTGTGTGTGTGTGTGTGTGTGTGTGTGTGTGTGTGTGTGTGTGTGTGTGTGTGTGTGTGTGTGTGTGTGTGTGTGTGTGTGTGTGTGTGTGTGTGTGTGTGTGTGTGTGTGTGTGTGTGTGTGTGTGTGTGTGGTTTGTGTGTGGTGTTGTGTGTGTGTGTGTGTGTGTGTGTGGTGTGTGTGTGTGTGTGGTGTGTGTGTGTGTTCTGTTTCTGTTTGTAGTTTGTATGTGTGTGTGTGTGCGTGTGCGTGTGCGTGTGCGTGTGCGTGTGCGTTTGCGTGTGCGTGTGTGTGTGCGTGTGCGTGTGCGTATGCGTATGCGTGTGTATGTGTATGTGTATGTGTTGTGTGTTTGTGTGTGTGTTGTGTGTGTGTTTATGTGTGTGTTTATGTTTGTGTTTATGTGTGGGTACGTGTGTTTTTGTGTGTGTATGTTTGTGTGTATGTATGTGTCTGTGTGCGTGCGTGCGTGCGTGCGTGCATGTGAAAATATATAGATATTACATATCTACAACTCCTCACCTTGGTGAAGTCAGCGAGGACGAAGCCCTGCTCGAGTCCGACGAAGACGACGAGAGGAACGAGAAGAATGAGCCGCGGGTCTCCGAGGGCCTTAAGGGCCCCAAACATCGCCACCGACGAGCCCTTGTTAGGGCGCGGGTGACCTGCGCCATCCAGTAGCGAGGCGGTCAAGGCGAGTGCGACAACAATACATCCAACGTGGGCAGACAGAAGTAACTGGCGAGTGGACGCCGTGACGGGCCGGAGGTGACGGGCGGTCAAGGCGACACGGTCCGAGACAACGCCATCGAGGCGACCGCAGTCGGCCGGGATCGCGCCACACACACTGTGGACGTGGGACTCGTTGACGGGCGGCAGACGGGGACCGGTCTCGACCTCGGCGTCGACGAGCACGACCGCCGACAGAACGTGCCCCCACACCTGACTCAAGGCGAACAAGCCGCCGAAGACGCCGTTGAAGCGAGCCAGCGTCACGTCAGGGTCGAGGCGGGCGGCGTCGGCGTGATCGACTGCGAGTCGACTGAGGTGCACCGCCTGCGCGCTCCACATCGGCCCCGTGAACAGACCGAGGAGCAGCGACGACGGCACGAGAGTGAAGTCCCTCGGGTGCACGTTGGCGACGACGGCGTAGACGAGACAGGCGCCGGCCGACGCGACGATGGTCCACTTTGTGGTGAGGCGGGCGATGACGACGGGGGCGAGAAGGCACGAGACGACAGCGGCGCCGTGCACGCAGCTGAGCGATAATACCCCGACTCCACTGTGCGGGTCGAGCGAACTCTGCACGCTGTGGAGCGACACGAGCGCGCTGAAGAGGAACATGAAGGCGACGCCGAGCACGACGAGGTTCTTCCACGCGCGTCGTCCTCTCAACTCGGCCCCGGACAACTCGTCACTAACGCCGCCGTCCGACGGCCGCTGGTGGTAGATGAGTTGGTCGGTGGACGCGGCGAAGACGTCGCGACAACTACCGAGGGTCGAGACACTCGTCAGGAGGACACTGCGCTCGAGAGGGACACGGCCCGGGTTGACATTTCCCTCGGCCCTAGTCCCGGTCCGGTCGACGACACTGCAGCGAGCGCCGCTGGACATGGCCCGGGATGTTGGCGATCAACACAAGGCGGAGGCCGTCCGCCTCGGCTCCTCTCTCGCCCGGCGTCGCCGAAACCAAACTGCAGATATCGACGAAACGGCCGTACGCCAGTACGCACACACACACGTACGCAAGCACGCAGGCAGGCGAGCGTGGCGTGCGTAGGCCGGCGCCGTCGGGTTTACGAAGCGTGAACGGTGGATGCCGCCAATTAATACATTACAGGAGCGGTCGGGTGCTGTCGTCTGACAGGCCGCTTGCTCGGGCCTCGTCCACCGCCGCAGTCGCCGGGAGCCGCTTCACTCGCCGCCGTGTACGGGGCGGGCTGATCATCATGTAGACAACTGTTGACACGTTTATTGATTCACTCACTCACACTCTCTCCTTCCATCTTGCAGCTACATTTGCTCCGGCTCCGCTGGCCTCTTTCTGCGACCTCCTATCAGTCAATCACCCGACCAACTTCTGACGTTCACTTCCTTTTTAACTTGTTTGATCTATTCCTCTGTTCTCGCCTCCATCACTGTTCCTTTTTCCGCCTTCGCTCCATGTAATGCTCACACACACACACACACACACACACACACACACACACACACACACACACACACACACACACACACACACACACACACACACACACACACACACACACACACACACACACACACACACACACACACACACACACACACACACACACACACACACACACACACACACACACACACACACACACACACACACACACACACACACACACACACACACACACACACAACACACACACACACACACACACACACACACACACACACACAACACACACACACACACACACACACACACACACACACACACACACAAACACACACAGACAGACAATCGTATTGAGCACGCTATATTAATCGTCCAAATATCATGCATAATTAACTGATAACACCTATATGCGTTTCATTTTCTCGGCATCAATCATGCCAGTTCCTTTGAGGTCTAAATTAGCCAGTAAGTCGGTGTGCAGTAAACACTCCAAGGGTCATCCACCGCTTCACTCCGTCGGAGTGGCCATTTGGCGTAAAACTATTGACTGCTCGCCAACTTGCCCAGTCTTGCGAAGTCGATGAAGATCAACGATAAATATGAAGGAGTTATCATTAAAGTGAAGTCCGTGGAGCGCAGTGGCTCAGTGATACAGCTTCTGACCCGGGTTCGAACCCTGTGCTGCGGTGCCTTGGGCAAGTTTTTTCACTCTACATTGCTCCAGTTCACTCAGCTGTTTAAATGAGTACCTGGCTATACACAGTGGTGGATATGGGTATGAGCAGCCTTAGCGCATTAATTGTAGCATATGGCTGGATGCTTCCCAGAGAAGCCGAGATGGTGTCTTACTGGACAGGTCTGCCAGGGAAGTAAAGTGTAAAGCGCTTTGAACGGTTCTGAGGGCCGGATACTGTGTTATATAAGAACTTGCCTTTTTAAAGCCGGTATTATGGCTGCCCAAAACGGTTCACATTTCACCGCCTGTCAGAACTGTTAATGTGAGCGCAACCTTGACGTGTGTGGGGAGTGTAGACACGTAGCAACTATCCTATGGAGAGTAATCGTTAACACATATCCAGGATTGTGTATAGTCTGTTTGTTATTTATCGTTGTGCCGTCTTTTCTTGTGTTGGGGTGAGTCACAGTGTGGTCAGCAAAGTAAATCAAGGCAACGTGAAGGGAAAGAAATTGCCCTGGCATGTCTTCGATATAAGGTACAGGTGCACAAATATTGGGCACAAATGTTGGGCAGGAGAGAAGGAAGGGGACTAAGAGGGAAGAATGCAAACGCAGTAATTGCAAATGAAAGTT
>JAODUO010000165.1:437500-515000 GCA_025642075.2 Ridgeia piscesae | reverse complement strand
ATGTTTTATAATATATATATATATATATATATTATACACATTATTTAATATATATTATATATATATAATATTATATATAATATATATTTTATATTATAATATGTATAACATATATTATATATTATTATAATATATATGTATATATGTATATATATATATATATAATATATGTATATATGTATATATATATATATTATAATAATATATTATATATATAATATAATATATATATTATATATATAATGTGTATAATATATATATATATTATTATCATATATTATAATATATATAATATATATTATAATATATATATATATATATATATATTATAATATATATTATAATTATATGTATATATATTATAATTATATGTATATATATATATATATATATATATATATATATATATATATTAGATATATATGTATGTGTATATATATATATTATAATATATATATATATATATATATATATATATATATATATATATATATATATATATATCAAGGCAGTCAATGGCGGACCGTATTTCCCTGCTCGTTCGTTCGACTCCCAAAAGGCTTTCAGTAGAGATAAGGGCACGCTCAAGAATACACGAATAACACACTTCCTGCTCCTCAACGAGCCTGGCTTGTTTAGCTGAAACCTTGTCAAACGCAACTAGGCCGCCCAACTAAACGGCATTTGAATGGTTTAAAATTAGACACATTACTTGTTATTGATTATACGACTGGAGTGCGAGTTTCTCGTTTGGAATATTGTAGGAAAAGGCTAACCGAAATCAAGAGTAACTCCCCACATGTCACAGAAGCAGGGAAGACATAAATGGTGTTCTATTAGTATATATTAAAGCAAAATGGTAACATAATGGTAACAACGGCCCCGGATGATTAGCCGGACGCAGCGGTATCAACAAAGTACACTGTGTCACTTTTGTGAAAAGTGAAAAGGCCGGATTTTTGTCTGCCAATTAATATAATGCGTTGTTGAATGTGACACCATATGTAGCCAAATAAATGTGGTCATAAGTGATTTATATAAACAAGTGACAAATCTATAATGTAAAACTAACCCACCTGCGGTCAACATCACAACGACAGAAATACATATGCGGAATACGATTATTAAAACTAAACAAATTAGTTAAATAAGAATTAGTGAAGAAAGACGGTAGTAGTTTCTGAATAGATCTTCGAATCCTACACAGAAATTGATGCGACATCTTCGAGCAATTGTGGAAATGTTATTATGATTGATAAATACATGGTAGGTCAAAGATTTATTGTCGAAGTAACCGAATTATCATACAAAAGGGCCAGTGAACTTTGACCCCTGTAAAGAGGGCAGTATTCCAAAAATGCCTATGAGATTGTGAGTGCAGTGCGGTTGTTCTTTTTTGAAAAACAAAACAAATCGATGTTTAGCTGTATAAACTGTAATCACTATATTATAATTGGAAATCTTGACTAGTAGAGCCGACATATTCTCCAGTAGTTGTGGTAATTCATATCGATTTCGCAGTTGGTTCGTATACTTTTATTGCGCCATTTTATGGCGTCAGTGGGGGAATGTTTTCCATGTCAAAGCAATCACATTATTATAACGCGGGCGTTTGACGTAAATTAAAAACTTAGAACAATCGTAGAAAACACGTGTTGTTGCAAATAGTGTACGTAATACGTAATGCACCCCCCTAGCTGACGTCATCTCTGATTTCTCTTTCTCATTATAATTTCAAGCTGTAAATTGTAAACTGTTTTACAATATAACGATATACTACATGCATTTATAATTTGCAATAAACGTATCACATTAAATACTTTTATATTTGTCACTTGGAATGCGATTTAAAATATAAAAAAACGTGTCATAGGCACTTTTAATGCTCCAATGCTAGGGCAGTATTATTGACAGACCTACTACAATGGGACTTTTCGGAGCCTGGACTAATTGGCGTCCACGAATAGAGCGCAGCCTGTCACCGGGGAATTGAGACAAATATCACATTGTCGATGCGTAACGTGTCAGTTCACTCTTTGTGAATAATCGAACAAACTACCTCAGTAACCACGTGACTACTCTATTACCCAGGCACCGCTGATGAATAATTAAATTTCCAATTTGCGTACGAGCAGTTTATCACAACAGTTGCGGTCAGTGTTTATCAACAGGACAATTTTGGGTAAATGTAAGACGTACGTAGGGAAGATGCTCTCCCTTTTCTTCGCTTACAAACACTCCTCTAAATGTCCACCACACAGCGTCTTGTTCACTGCGCATGTGTAGTCTTTGTGTCTCTCTTTTTCTCTCTCTGTTCTATGTTCCGCCTGCGCTATTGCAAAACAATTGTATCAGTTGTGTTAGTGACCACGCACGTTTGTCTTATGTAACGACTGTATCTAAGTTATGCTAGTGTATCTGTAAATGTATTTAAACTATTGTGTTTATTTACATAAGTGTATATATCTATTATGTAAATTATTATGCATGTTATATATTTATTATTATATTATATATATTACGATATATATATATATATATATATATATATATATATATATATATATATAATAGTATATATGTATTTACTATATATATATATATATATATATATATACATATATATATATAATATTTATATATATATTATATATATTATATATATACATATATATATATATATATATATATAAGTACACACATATATATATATAATATATATATATAATATATATATATATATATATATATATATATATATATATATATATATATATATATATATATATATATCAAAGTCCATATATTAGGTTTTCACAACATTTGATGGTTATACAATGGTGATGCTGGAACGTCAAATATAAGACAGTACGTAATATTATATAAAATGCTATATATTATTTACAAGAAAACTAAATACCCAATTTCAGTTAACTAAACATTTATATCACGATTAGCATAAAAGAAAGCTAAACGTATACACTGTATGAAGAAAATAAACCCCCAGTATAATGAAATAGAACATTAATTGTTTAACCATAAAAAGAAAACTTAAAAATAGTTGGGAATTTTGCAAGTACCAAAAACTATTAATGGGACATATTTCAGTTAGGAATTAAGGCCAAACAGCATCTAACTTATACAAAACAAAAGTAACATTATAGCATAAGTTGAAAGGTAAAATGTTATAACAAGATCAAATACTCTTGTTGCCCCGCAGTGATTCAAACAAATTATTACCTATCTTAAAACATCATTTGACTGCTCAGTAAGTGGTTAATTGAATAGAATAATTATCCAAATTAGTTAACTGTAATAGTCTATAGTATAGATCGGCTGTAATCCTGGCCTGGGTGACCAAGGTTATAAATGATAAAACATGTTTTGACATTCATCTTTCTATCTGTAATGTGTTCTGGTGATGAGACTTGTCAAATATACATGAATTAAAAACCTATATTGGCATTTGGTTGAATATTTACCAGACGGCACGACGATTAATGGCCATGCCATGTGACAGCGCCGTTATTGAACGATAATAGGGAACGTTTCAGGTAAAGCGTTGTGTTTGTTTTAATCTTGCGAATAGTGTGATCAAGCGAGTTCTCATTGTCCCAGTAGTAAACACAGTCCTTGATTGAACTACGAACACCTAATATCTGTGAACGTAGCTAAATGGAGTGGTTAGTGACCTATTATTTACCTTGCTTGGCATTTCACGCTGACTAGTTATTTGGGTTGGTTTGACCTGCGATCGTTCAGACAACTTCAACAGGGCGGTGAATAATGCTGTCATGTATTGCTGATAATATAAATAATAACGAAAGAAATAACGTTACGCCAATTTGGCGAAGAGTTTTTATTTATTGTCCACCATAATTATAGCAAACCGTTTCGCCTATGGCGCAAATCGCGATCGTCAGTACTAGCCCAGATATACGTGTATTGAACTGTCAATGTGATCTCTTTCTGTTTAGTTCTGTAGGCACTATTTTTTGACCGAGATAATTACATTTACTGAACATTTTAAATAAAATTACGGACAATTAAGAAAAGATTACAAGTCCAGTCACAAAATACCAAACAAGTAGTAGCAATTTCACTCGTCTGGTGGCAAATCCAGGTAGCCGGTAGTGGATATATATATATATATATATATAATAGAGAGAGAGAGAGAGAGAGAGAGAGAGAAGATGAAGAAGAGAGGATATAACTTGAAGAATAACGGGCAACGAGGAGACGAGATGGTGGCATATTGTAACACGTATATATATATATATATATATATATATATATATATATATATATATATATATATATATATATACATATATATATACATATAATATATAATATATATAATATATATATATATATATATATATATATATATATAGTATATATATATATATATATATATATATATATATATATATATATATTCATTTGTTGTGCATATGTCTGTCGGGTTGGCTGTATGTTAAAAGTATTCAGACTCCGTATTTGTGGAGGATGATTAATATAAACGTAGACTATATAGGGGACTATAATTATCACATGCAACTATATTTATGTACGTCGTATTTTCTCGTAACGACTTGCGGTGTTTATTTCCATTGCAGTCGTACATAAGCTGCGCTCTCGGAGTTCACAAGATCGGACCTGTCCTCGCGTGCTTCGGATGCGTCAACGCCATCAGTGCCGTGTGCATAGGTCACGTGTTGAAGCACGTGAAACGGTATCCCATAATGTTGAGGGCCGCCATCTTTAACACGGGTCTCTTAATGGCGTTGCTATGGTGGCGGCCATGTCGTCAAGACGTCGCCATGTTTTACGTAATCGCTGCGTCTCTTGGATTGTACGACGCCATTTGGTAAACGCAGACAAATAGTAGGTGTTAAATTTGTACTTTGAAAATGCACAAATTGTTTTATCCTTTAAATGTCTATATATAGATGGTGTAATCCGTGTATTCGGTGAAACACACCTCTTATCGCAAAATCGATTAATCCAAACTTATTATTGGTAAATTATATCCTTTTGTGACAGTATCTATGTAGAGTAGTTATGGCAATTTCAAAAGTTTTAATTAAATCTTGCCTTGTCATGTTTCAATTATTACCTAACAGAAAGTAACCATTTACATTGCGTTTTGGCGCAAGACGTAACAACACAATAACGTATGGTATGCTTCACGTACGTCTTTTGAGTTATAGAGCCCCCCCCCCAAAAAAAAAGGTTTTCCAACCCCAAGTAAGAACCAATCTTATAACGGTCCATGAAAGTGGGTCCACAAACAAACCAACAAACATAGAAGTACTCTTTTTACAATACATTCGTGACTGTCCACATTAATAACGATCGTACAACGGACACACCCAGTTGTTACACTGCATCAAATATGCATGTACCAAACCATTCCTACACATGTCGGGATAGAGTTTATGGTCGATCAATGCCCACGGCTCGGAGGCTCGGTGGAAGTTATTTCTTGTGGCACTGCATCAACGCAATCAGCGGGTTAATGGAGACCGATGCGGAAGGAGTGGTGATGTAGGAAGCCACTGCCACATTCAATCGCCGACCGACACGGGCGACGACCCGGCAGCACATGTACTACCGCCCAGTCCGCTCGTGTCAACGTCGAGCGCGGTAGCGTAGATGTTAGAGCAACAATTCAAGAAGTCGTTTTTAATATTCTTGGTGCCGTTTTTAAACTTAGACAATTTTGTTTCTCCGCGTTCTCCAGTTCGCCGAGGTGTATGTATGAGTAATTAGATATAGATAGTCGCGGATTGTCTGAACATGAATTTCTGTAGTTTGCTCCCGATAAACCTTAATTAGAAAAAACTTTACCTCGTCCTCCCCCTGTCTCCCCTTCTCTCCCCCCCTCTCTCTCTGGGTCATGCATACATAAGCGTGGTACACGGACACACCCCTCCATTCACCTCTCCCTCCTTTCCCCACTGCCTCCCTCCCTCCTGCTGTTCCACCCCACAATGTCGAATTGATCCTACTGTTCCATCCCACAATGTCGAATTGATCCTACTGTTCCATCCCACAATGTCAAATTGATCCTACTGTTCCATCCCACAATGTCGAATTGATCCTACTGTTCCATCCCACAATGTCGAATTGATCCTACTGTTCCATCCCACAATGTCGAATTGATCCAACTGTTCCATCCCACAATATCGAGTTGATCCTATTGTTCCACCCCACAATGTCAAGTTGATCCTACTGTTCCATCCCACAATGTCGAGTTGACCCTACTGTTCCACCCCACAATGTCGAATTGATCCTACTGTTCCACCCCACAATGTCAAATTGATCCTACTGTTCCATCCCACAATGTCGAGTTGATCCTACTGTTCCATCCCACAATGTCGAGTTGATCCTACTGTTCCATCCCACAATGTCGAGTTGATCCTACTGTTCCATCCCACAATGTCGAGTTGATCCTACTGTTCCATCCCACAATGTCGAGTTGATCCTACTGTTCCACCCCACAATGTCGAATTGATCCTACTGTTCCATCCCACAATGTCGAGTTGATCCTACTGTTCCATCCCACAATGTCAAATTTGAAATTTCTTACCTGTTCCATCCCACAATGTCGAGTTGATCCTACTGTTCCATCCCACAATGTCGAATTGATCCTACTGTTCCATCCCACAATGTCGAGTTGATCCTACTGTTCCATCCCACAATGTCGAGTTGATCCTACTGTTCCATCCCACAATGTCAAGTTGATCCTACTGTTCCATCCCACAATGTCGAGTTGATCCTACTGTTCCATCCCACAATGTCAAATTGATCCTACTGTTCCATCCCACAATGTCGAATTGATCCTACTGTTCCATCCCACAATGTCGAGTTATCCTACTGTTCCACCCCACAATGTCAAGTTGATCCTACTGTTCCATCCCACAATGTCGAGTTGATCCTACTGTTCCATCCCACAATGTCAAATTAATCTTACTGTTCCATCCCACAATGTCGAGTTAATCCTACTGTTCCACCCCACAATGTCAAATTGATCCTACTGTTCCATCCCACAAGTCGAGTTAATCCTACTGTTCCATCCCACAATGTCGAGTTAATCCTACTGTTCCATCCCACAATGTCGAGTTGATCCTACTGTTCCATCCCACAATGTCGAGTTGATCCTACTGTTCCATCCCACAATGTCGAGTTAATCCTACTGTTCCATCCCACAATGTCGAGTTGATCCTACTGTTCCATCCCACAATGTCGATTGATCCTACTGTTCCATCCCACAAGTCGAGTTGATCCTACTGTTCCATCCCACAATGTCGATTGATCCTACTGTTCCATCCCACAATGTCAAATTGATCCTACTGTTCCATCCCACAAGTCGAGTTAATCCACTGTTCCATCCAACAATGTCGAGTTAATCCTACTGTTCCACCCCACAATGTCAAATTGATCCTACTGTTCCATCCCACAATGTCGAGTTGATCCTACTGTTCCATCCCACAATGTCAAATTAATCTTACTGTTCCATCCCACAATGTCGAGTTAATCCTACTGTTCCACCCCACAATGTCAAATTGATCCTACTGTTCCATCCCACAAGTATTTCAAAATTGAATCCTACTGTTCCACCCCACAATGTCAAATTGATCCTACTGTTCCATCCCACAATGTCGAGTTGATCCTACTGTTCCATCCCACAATGTCAAATTAATCTTACTGTTCCATCCCACAATGTCGAGTTAATCCTACTGTTCCACCCCACAATGTCAAATTGATCCTACTGTTCCATCCCACAACGTCGAGTTAATCCTACTGTTCCATCCCACAATGTCGAATTGATCCTACTGTTCCATCCCACAATGTCAAATTGATCCTACTGTTCTATCCCACAAAGTCGAGTTAATCCAACTTTTCCATCCCAATGTGTCAAATTAATCCTACGGTTCCATCCCACAATGTCAAATTGATCCAACTGTTCCATCCCACAATGTCAAATTTATCCTACTGTTCCATCCCACAATGTCAAATTAATCTTACTGTTCCATCCTATAATGTCAAGTTGTTCTTACTGTTCCATCGCACAATGTCAAATTGATCCAACTGTTCCATCCCACAGTGTCAAATTGATCCTACTGTTCCATCCCACAAAGTCAAATTAATCTTACTGTTCCATCCCACAATGTCGAGTTAATCCTACTTTCCATCCCACAATGTCGAGTTAATCCTACTGTTCCACCCCACAATGTCAAATTAATCCTACTGTTCCATCCCACAAAGTCAAATTAATCCTACTGTTCCATCCCACAATGTCAAATTGATCCTGCTTTTCCATCCCACAATGTCGAGTAGATCCTACTGTTCTATCCCACAATGTCAAATTGATTCTACTGTTCCATCCCACAATATCGAGTTGATCCTATTGTTCCACCCCACAATGTCAAGTTGATCCTACTGTTCCATCCCACAATGTCGAGTTGACCCTACTGTTCCACCCCACAATGTCGAATTGATCCAACTGTTCCATCCCGCAATATCGAGTTGATCCTATTGTTCCACCCCACAATGTCAAGTTGATCCTACTGTTCCATCCCACAATGTCGAGTTGACCCTACTGTTCCATCCCACAATGTCGAGTTGACCTTACTGCTCCATCCCACAATGTCGAGTTGACCCTACTGTTCCACCCCACAATGTCGAGTTGATCCTACTGTTCCATCCCACAATGTCGAGTTGATCCTACTGTTCCATCCCGCAATGTCGAGTTGATCCTACTGTTCCATCCCACAATGTCAAGTTGATCCTGCTGTTCCATCCCACAATGTCGAGTTGATCCTACTGTTCCATCCCACAATGTCGAGTTGATCCTGCTGTTCCATCCCACAATGTCAAATTGATCCTGCTGTTCCATCCCATAATGTCAAGTTGATCCTGCTGTTCCATCCCACAATGTCGAGTTGATCCTACTGTTCCATCCAACAATGTCGAGTTGATCCTGCTGTTCCATCCCACAATGTCGAGTTGATCCTACTGTTCCATCCAACAATGTCGAGTAGATCCTGCTGTTCCACCCCACAATGTCGAGTTGATCCTGCTGTTCCATCCCACAATGTCGAGTTGATCCTACTGTTCCATCCCACAATGTCGAATAGATCCTACTGTTCCATCCCACAAAGTCAAATTAATCCTACTGTTCCATCCCACAATGTCAAATTGATCCTGCTTTTCCATCCCACAATGTCGAGTAGATCCTACTGTTCCATCCCACAATATCAAGTTGATCCCACTGTTCTATCCCACAATATCAAGTTGATCATGTTGTTCCATCCCACAATGGAAGCATCGGACATATAGGATACATGCATAGGATACAGTGTTTTATTATGTCCGCCTGTTTTCCTAGAAACTGTCAATAACAATATCAAAATCAAAACAACATATAGTGGAGGACGTCAAGCCTAGGATTTGTATCCGCGATAAATATGTTTTCTCTTCACAATTGCCGTCAAGCGCTAGTAAAGATGACGTAGCGAGCGACAAATCGTAATCACAACAATGTATCTGCAAGACTGTCAATCTTGAAAGCGAAGCAATCTTGTTGCAGACACTGTACTAAAAAAATCGGACCCCAGTGCAGCTTGTTTATACAAGAAACATGAATAGGCGTCGCTGAGCTTATATATCCGTGAATAATCGCTAATGGAAACTCGGAGTTTCGCGCAGACAGCATGACCGCAGGAGACGGTCTATAAATAACGCCTAGAGCACCGCCACAGACGGTGACAACGACAACGGATTTGACAGTGGCCGGAGGGCCGAATTTCCGTACATTGTTGAGGCAATTGTACCCACTGCCAATTACGGACAGGATGTTGTTACGTTGGTATTGGCAAATTGTAATGCAAACATTGTTGTCGCTAATGAAACAAGTGGACATCTTCTAAAGGACGTTATAACGGGACAAGGGCTTCTAACGATCGCTAATTCGTCCTGGCTTATGCCGTTAGTGCGCGACCAAATATTAGGATAGAGACAGTCGATTTCTAATAGGCGTAAATAACACTTTGCGTGTGAGTAATTTCACGCAAAGGCGAACATTGCTGTTCTCCATTGGAATCGTATTGCCATGGTGGTTTTCTTTTTTAATATCAATATGGTATGTTACATTTTATTATGCTATGTTAAGTTAAGTTATGTTTTGTTTTGTTTTGTTTTGTTTTGTTTTGTTTTGTTGCGTTGCGTTGCGTTGCTTTGTTTTGTTGCGTTGCGTTGCGTTGCGTTGCGTTGCGTTGCGTTGCGTTGCGTTGCGTTGCGTTGCGTTGCGTTGCGTTGCGTTGCGTTGCGTTGCGTTGCGTTGCGTTGCGTTGCGTTGCGTTGCGTTGCGTTGCGTTGCGTAGCGTAGCGCTGCTGTGCACTCTGCTGAGCTCTGTTGCTCTCTGTTGCGCTCTGCTCTGCTCTGCTCTGCACTGCTCTGCTCTGCTCGCTACGCTACGCTACGCTACGCTACGCTACACCACACCACATACACTACGCTATTCTACATTATATTATGTACATTAAAATAAATATAAGTATGTCTTCGGGTACAGTCGGTCGGTCCATATGTCCAGCTCAACCCGGCTGTTGTATAGCCCTAGCCTATGCACTACACCAACTGAAACAGAACCGATCCGCCGATACTGACCAGACACTATAGGAGAAGTACTCCCACACCGACTTCGGAAACTGTCTCAAGGTCACATAAACCATCCAACCATCCAACCATCCAACCATCCAACCAAACAACCAAACAACCAAACAACCAAACAACCAAACAACCAAACAACCAAACAACCAAACAACCAAACAACCAAACAACCAACATCAACAAACCAACGACTAAGAAGGATCTATGTTAATGTGATTACGTGACACCATTGTCCGTCATCTAGCTTTGAAGTTAGAGGACGATTTACGTGCAATGATTACGCGTTGAATGCGGGTGTTAGGCGTAACGTGGTTGAAATACTATGACGGCACAGTCATTATGCGTAACAATGGGGACACAATATGGCCGCCGTGCTTTACATAAACAGACCTTTTACCATTACGATTCCTATCCATGCATGTCGACCGGTGTGGTATAGCCAAGCCGACCTTTCTAAGCTGGTGCTGACGGTGGTCACTGCCAGTGGCTATTTACGTCCAGTATTGAACCTGAACCGACACTGACGTGTTCTCCGAGTCACGAGGGAATCACAATCCCCTATATTGAGAACCAGGTTTTATATCAAATATACCATGGCTGACTTCTCTTGCCGGCATGCCAGGCGGCCCTGCTAACCACTGCACTAAAGCGCTCCGCGTGGCAACACTTTCAACTAGATGTGCGATTACACTATCCATTGACAAGATCCGACCCGACCCGACCCGACCCGACCCGACCCGACCCGACCCGACCCGACCCGACCCGACCCGATCCGATCCGATCCGATCCGATCCGATCCGATCCGATCCGATCCGATCCGATCCGATCCGATCCGATCCGATCCGATCCGATCCGATCCGATCCGATCCGATCCGATCCGATCCGATCCGATCCGATCCGATCCGACTATTTATCACCGACTTATTGTGTCAGGTCTGAATGAACAAAATTACAATGTCATTTCACTGATCATGTGCTTGCGTCTAAATCCTGCCTCAATTCAATCATTCCCTGTGACACGTCACTGGCGTCGTCTATGCGCACATTGCAGCGGTCGCCGTCGGGGCTTATAGTAAACCCGTCGCCATAAACAGGGCACCGAAATGCAATGCTATATGCTTGTAATATTGCTTTCATAAATAAATAAATAAATTAATTAATTAATACATAAATAAATAAAAAATGTATACTTATATAACGCCAAGTACTCAAGGCGCTGTACATATAAAATCTTAATAACTAAAATAATTAGTCGATTTTTTTTTAATATTTCGCATAAACCCTCATAAAAAGGGAAATAGGGTTAATATCTTGCGACGATTAAGTAGAAAGTCTCTATGTTAAACCTTTGATTTAAATGTAAACAGCCTTTGAGTTAAACTGCTGATTAAGATATGATATACCTTCACAGAACATTTTCCTTCATTCTCCAGTCATCGGCAACGTGACACAAAATTTCGTAGTTATGTTATTTGGCAATGAACCAGAACGTTGACACGCCTGCTAGGTTTCATTCATCAGACATAAAAAGGTTGCGTGCAATGAACACATGTCAATGACATATTTAGGTGCACGTTATTTAGTGTGATAACACCCCACGGTGTCGTTCGCTCAGGAGGGAAATTTCGTTTAAACCACATGTGTTTGCGTTGGTTTCGCGCAAAAAACGTCTACTGCCTTAATACAAACCACAGCTGAACGCCTTATTAGATTTTCTGCCATTAATGGCGCAGACTAGCGAGGTAGCGCTGTGGTTAGAGCTTCGGACTCTCAAGTAAGAAAACCAAGGATGCAATTGTGTGCAGCCATGTCAAACAGTTGGCAAGTTGTTTTCATTCTACATTGCTCCAGGTCAGTCAGATGTACGAATGGAGACCGGGCTGTAGACAGTGGTGGGTATTCGTGTACGAAGAGTATTCCCGCATTATTTGCAACATGACTGGATACAGGAGACTGTGAAACAACACTAACTATGCTAACTGTGTCGGTATACCTGCAGTGCTCCTTAAAGGGGAACTGAAACACAGCTGTAACATTCCATATACCTAAATGTATACTATATAAGTATACATTAATGGTGACAGAAGCATATTCACTTATCAGACAAACTGGGGAAAAAAATATTTTCAGTGCCTAAATCGTCGTCATAGAACACTGCGTATCGCCATCTTTATTCCAAGCCGAGTGGTTTGATTACCTCCTATCTAGCCCATGTAAAATTTTGGTTTCTTTCGGTTTTCTTGGTTATTAAACATTTCTGCGCAAAAACAAAGATATGGTACCTTATTATACACGAAAGGGGTCCTATGTGTCAACAAATAATATTTATTTGCATTCGTAATAAAAAGGTTAAATTAAATACCAAAGATTTTTAACCAATGAAAATATTCAAATCGTCACACTTCCCGAGAGCAGATTTGTACAGGTTTCAAGGGGCGGGCCTACCGAAAGGAAGGTCAGTCCGGACTATTTTTCTGTTTTTTACAAATGTCGGAAGTGTTTTACGTTAGCGAGGAGCTACGCTATTTGCTAGTGGTCTTGAATAAATCACAGTAGAAAATGGATCCGACAGAGGAAGCATTTGTAGCACAAGTGAGAGAAGCATCTATAGCACAAGTGACACATGTAAAGCCATTAATTCTTGCTTAACCCAGCGTGCGAGCCGAGGTGCGAGGCGTCAATTAAACCCCGCCGAGAGTCGGCGAGACGGCGAGAAAAGATCGCAATTTGTATGGAATCGAGGATGTTTGATTTTGGGAACAATGTGAATGTGGCATGGTGTTTGTGTGGATACTGCGTCCCAATGTCGACGCACATCGAATTTGTATGTTGTCTGTAGAAAGCTGGGTTGCTCGACCGTGCTGACAGATGCCTGCATGAGCTATGTCAATGACAAAGACTGACGAAGACATCTGTCAACGACAATGACAATGTTGGGAAGATCGGTCTGTTGTCTATGTGCGATTTGCGTGCAGACTCGTTCGTTCGAGGTAAGTAATATGTAGTTCAACAGGTATCGAAAAATTATTTTGCAATTCAAACCTAAACAGAGCAATTATACTTGTATGGCCACACAATGACACATATTAAATAAAATAAAATCCTATCTTCGAATTCGTAACGTAAATCTTTGTTACAAACTTATTTTCTTTTTGACAGGATGTTACATGATGTGTGCATCCTTTTAATATAATTATTTAATTTCCATTTTTAAATGTTAATACAATTTGTTTAATTTATGTAAATAATGTTATTTAGATATGCGTGCAGCCATGCAATTTATAATATAGTCTGAATAATAAATAGATGTGTAATAAGGACATTGTGCATTTCACATGAGAATATTGAATTGGAGTTTTAATGTATTGTATACAGTATATTGGATATGTGCGGGTGTATATGTTATCAAGACCACATCATGACAATCATAAATTCATGTGTTTGCAAAATGCTGTAACAATTTTACATAAAAATTAATTGTTTGTGAAATGCTGTGATAATTTTATTAAAGTATTTCACAAACAAATCAACCAATGCGCTGACTTCATGATGTGATATTGATGAATTACACAGTTTTGCCAATTACTAATAATCATTATAAGATAATGATTGTTTACTATAAATCAAATGTCAGAATGTATCGGTTAGCTGCATATCATCACTGCACATGTTCAATGGGTTGCTTCCAACAGGCAGCAGGCATAGTATACTAGCCTGGGTTTTTTGCAGGTGCAGAAAAGGGAAATTTGTTTTTGTTGTTGTAAACAACAAAATTTTCTCTGTTTCTCATTAGTGTCAGAACTGCTTGAGTCATCATCAGTGATATCGCTGTCATCCGCTACCACAGATTCCGGATCACTGTCTTCAGAATTTTCCTTCTGACTGTTGCAGACAGAATGGTCTGAAGATGGAGACAGTGAGACTGGACATCCGAAATGTCATCCACATTGACTAGACTGCCATGGTCAGTTGAAGAAGGCATGCAGGACTGCGACGACAACTTTGCATACCCATGATCATGATGAATATTCAATGGAACAACAATATCATCTGTATTAATTGCTGCATTGATAAAGTATCGCATTGGCGACATGATCACTGGCTCTGTTTGAGTTTGACACTACAAGTTAAAGGCTTTGCAATGTGACATCCCTACTGCCATGAGGGACAATGTCATCTGGTGCACAGGATCCTTTGAAAGGTGTGCTTGGTATTTGTGAATCCTTCATCTGAAAGAATGATACATATGTAAGATGGTATGTATCTTCTGTGATATACATATAAATAACAATGTTTTGTCATCTTTTGTTTTCTCATTGCAGTACCTATGTCATAAAAAACCACAGAATAAATCAACTTATAATTGGCATTTCGGAAAGTGTTCAGGATCTAATTTTGTGTAGATGCATCTGTGGATATTGTAACGTACTATGCATGAGAAATCTAAATTTGATTGAATTATTCCACAGGCCCCATAGGGTCCCCCAGACTATTTTTTCACAATTGTTAAACAAATCTACTTTTGCATGGCTGTTGCATGTGGTGGTGCTACTGTACACAAGAAATCTGTATTTTATTGCATCATTCTAAGGGCCCCCAAAACACAAAGTAATACTGGCGATTTGGTTTTTGAGAAGATCCCTTGAAATGACCCCCATATCAGTTTTGTGTATTGGGTATCTGCTTTCTGGCTTGTCTGCTACTGCTAGCCAGGGTCACTAGTCAACTCTGTCTCAATGAGACCAGTGGACAGTGGGCTGAGCAGGGTGTTGGGTTTCAACCAGGGAACATTCCTGCAATAAATAGAACATTACCTTTTCAATGGTGCATTTTGTGCGGATTCCATTATATGACTAACCTTCCTGGCATATTTGAATTAATATGTATGTGTTCTGAGGTATTCAGACATCATTACAAACAAACAAAACCCACTCCTACATAAGCAGCTCACATAAATTACATAGTAAACCAATTATACAAGCCCACTTGCACATATAAGGAAATAAAATGTTTAAGTTAGTTAGGTGCAATCAATGTCCTCCTTGTTCCAATCAGAGAGACCTATTTGGCCATAATCAAAGTCATACTTGTATTTTCCAAAAATACAAATGTCAGCTTTATTCTAAATACTAATATTTTGTTTTTAATTTAAGAATATTTTTTACATTGGGGTTTATACATAAGTTTCATTTGTGGGTGGGGGTTTTTACCCAACTGAGTCTTTTCCGAGATATATAAGTTTTTTTTTATTGCATTGTATAAGGTTTTCTAAATAAACTTCTTGGCCATTTTCCTAATAAATACTTTTGGGAAGTGATTATGGACACCTTCCAGTTATCAAACACTAACTGCACTAACTGAACAATGCTGATGGTACTATTGAAAGCAGAATACATGCCTTATTAAAATATAATTTTCCTACTTTATATTCTTATTTTATAGTCTTATTTCGTTATACACAGTAACACTATTCATTTCCGATTCAATATACTAGTCATGTTGGTCGATAATAATTCTCCAACAGCCATTAGTACCAATAAATTTGAAGATTTATTTAAACACTCAAAGTTAGCAACATTTAAAGTTGACCTCTGTTGCAGTGGTTTGTCTTTTCATCATGCCCTAACATAAAATTATGACTGTGAACTGGTAAGAAATGAATGCACTAGAGAGATGATGGGGCTTCATCCAGGCAGTGATGTTTGTATTGGGTATGGATAGTCTTTTCACTCTTGCTAGGAAACACAGGACACTACTAAGATTGTGATCTTATTGCCTAATTTGCACTAGGCTGTTAAAGGGAACCAAAAGGGAAATATTAAGTGCTATGCACGTGATGTTAACAACCCTTGCAGGTAACAATGCAGGCTATGGGCCAATGTAAGGTTCTAAATGTTTTTCACTCATGTAACTATTAATTTTAATCACAGGATCAGTGATATTACTACCTGCTGTCAGGAGACTATTCTGACGCCCAACTAAAACAAAAGCCTGTTTGTCATTTGCAAAGCAAAACTGCAAATTCTTAAAGGTGAGATCCACATTTGGGTACATAATGTTTTGGGGGATAAAAAAACGTTGTCGGTTATTTAGAAATTTATTAATCTGTCAGTTTTTAAATATCGGACACTAGTGACTTATTATGTATGTCAAAACAATTGCTTGTAAAAGATTGATTGTGTATTGTATATTTTGACCATGCATATTCTACAGCAATAACAGCAGGGGCATACATGAAGTTATAAAATATTCTACGGATATTTTATGATGACACTCTTATGTCATTGGATAGACACATTAACATACTTAATAGTGACACTATGTTAAGTGTGATTGATTCTGTAGCATGTTTTATTGTTGTTATACTCATTATTTCATAGAAAGTTGTGCGGTGCACACATGTACAGATGTTACCAGAAACAAATAAATGATACCATACTCATAATGACAATACTATTTTACTAACCTGCATGGCTGCTTCTCGCCGTTTCCTACTTGTCGTTCTGGTCTCTGGCTTCGATGATAAAATGCATATAAACAGCACATCCTCAGCTTGCATAATGTCAAAAAACAGTGTCCTCATATAATGGCCAAGATTAACTTGTAAGCAAACTACTGTTCAACAGACTGTATTCATAAGTCAACAGCTATGTCTCCAATTCTCTGCTGTGATGTTAAAACCTTGGGCAATTGTTTTTCACTCTACATTGCTCCATTGTAAAAATGAGTACCTGCATGGCTATATATAGTGGTGGATATGTGTACGAGTAGCTTTCGCGCATTAATTATAGCATATCGCTGGATGCTTCCCAGAGAAGTTGAGATGGTATATCTGATTGAACAGGTCTGTCAGGGAAATAAAGTGTAAAGCGCTTTCAGCAATCCTGAGGATTGGTTACTGCGCTAAATAAGATCTTCCCTTTATAAATCAGCAATTAATAAAACCAGAGGTTTTTTCTTGAATGATTTAAATCGGTTGATTTATGGGTTAAATCAACTTATTTAAATTTAAGAGCATGTGTCAACCTGGTTATTACTATTATGCCTATAACCAATTATATTATATACGGTAGTGTTTTATTGAATGCAGTTAACAGTCTAATTTATATAATAACATAAATTTGTATTTTGCTGTTTCTGTTAATTAATTCCAAGTAATGCCTGTAATATGACTGACAGTTCTTGACTGTTGTTGACAAATTAGCGAGTCACTCTAATTTGCATATGACGACGAGTATTGTTTAAAACAAACATCATACGCATGTATGGTCGTAGCTGTCATTTCTTGTTATGTCATTATCTTGAAGAATGTTATTCCACCACCGGCGACTGTCTATGTCAGAAATAAAAAGTTTACTTGTACCTAGAGTCTCGAGCTATTTTTAGCAACCAACGAGGTACTGCTCGCCGGCGAACTGTTGACCTAAATCCGTGGATTATATAAACAATCTTTATTTCACATTAAATAATACTGTCCACACATATTTTTACTTTATTACATTCATATTTCTTATTACATTTAAACTTTGCTTAGGTCACATTCGTATATTATACAGACGATGAAATACAACTGTGGAACTAAATTGTAGTCGTAACGATACACGTTGGTACTCGTAAGTGCCGAGTCGGCTTGGCAACAACAAGCTGGTTTCGGCATGTAATTTCCTACGCGCCGCTTCACCTTCCAAATAAGGAAATCGTGTCCGGTTTTCCCTCTCAGTTCATCAAATATTACTTTGTCGCTGCGTACTTATATGCAAACAAATCGGCCAAAGATGCACCTGTGGCTTTGATCGAGACTTATGTTTTTATGTTCAGTGTCTCTTTGTGCTCGTCACGTTTGTAATTAGGCTTGCAACCGGCGTTTGAAAGTGACCACCGCAGACTCTTGTCGAACTTTCCGCCGGCGGACACGCCAACTTCATCATCTCTAACCTGTTTTTTCGGCAGGAATCCTTTCGTGGAAGTATGTGAAAAGTTGCTTACTAACAATCATAGTATATCTATTAGCTATACAGTGCATTAAATTGTTTAATTATGTTTGTTTTAATGCGTTTGGCCCGTTTTTGCGAGAGCTATGCTGCGTCGCCTATCGACTGGCGGCTTCCGTGATTGTAGGCAACACGCCAGTCAAACCGGAAAAGGCCCTAGGCAAGATGGCAGCGCCCTGTGTTGAAAGTAGCTCAGTTAAAACAAATTTTAAAAATATACCGTGACGCTGTGTTTGTCAAATTATGGTGACAAGTGCTGTAAATTATATGTTCTTATGTTTGGGTTGTGGTTGTTCAGCCGCTTCACTCCCCCTTTAAACATAATATGTTTTAAAACAGTGACTCCACATAATTAGTTTAATCAAATAAGTGGACGATATATACTAGCCCGGGGGACTACTGTTAGCAAAAGCATTTGTATCCGCTACGGAAGAGGGGGCGATGGGGCGATGGGGCGATGGGGCGAGTGGGCGAGTGGGGGAGTGGGCGAGTTGGCGAGTGGGAGAGTGGGCGAGTGGGAGAGTGGGCGAGTGGGCGAGTGGGCGAGGGGTAAGCGTTAAATTCGATCCACGCAACCAACACACCCGGGTGTGTTTTGACATTTTGGTTGCTCTAAGCAAAATAACCATTGACCAACCACTAAAGTCATCGTGACTCGTGGCACGAACCCAGCTTCGCCGTCTCGTTTGTTTGATCTACAAGGAACGCCAAGTGAAAAGACCGACTGGGGCTAATTGCGGTGTCCACGTGGGCGAAGTGTCTCGAGTAGAGACGACACAATATTATCAAGACCGTATGGGACAGACTAAGCCGTTGAAGTTTTAGGCGAAATGTTTCGAATAGAGATGATGTGATTCGGCCGATCTAGACGGATTGTGACACGACTTCGACGTTTTTGGCGAAGTATCTCGAGTAGCGAGAATTGATGTAGGCCGCCTTTGGCGGATGTGACGTCAAAGTGTTGGATGAAGTGTCTCGAGTAAAGAGGTCAGATCACAGTTAGACTTCTGATCTCACTCTTTTAAAAGAACAAGAACGATGTCATGTTGACTAAATTTGATTACCACAGTGACGTGATTGCAGTGGTTGAGTAGAACTTTCTGATTTTTCTCAGGTGTAGTCTCCGTATAATCTGACAAAACCTTTAACATGGGCGCCAAAGGGAAGGTCACAAGTGCTCTGGGCCTTAAACACTCTGCGCTTTGACCGTCCGGGCCGCGAACACACGTCCTTAGAGGCGGCATCAACTCAATAAGACTCGGCATGATTGACGTCAACTCGATTATACGTCTCGGTGCTCAGTCGTCTCTGCGTAACGAAGCCACCGCGACGTCAAAATCGGGATGTTCATTCGAATGACGTTGATCGGATTTCGTTCATTAGGTTCCGTCCTGCGGTTCAGCGTTTTTTTGCCAGTAAGTTCGGATCAGTCGAATCACGTCTTGTCGTCTGTGGAACGCGCAATATTCAATTACAGGACATTCGTGCACACAACCAACGGAGCACGGGTTTCGTGATATGAACGCAAGCGTCCAAGCTTAGGACTATCGCCGGAATTGTTGAAGGTCTTCTTGTGAACAGAAATATCCCGTGTACACACACGCGTATAATAATATATTTAATTTATTTATTTATTTATATAATATGTCTTATTTAGCGTCACATCCAAAACTGTTCGTGGTGCATCACAACATATTACTATGCGGTTACACATGCACACACGGTGACTTCGCACGCACGCACGCACGCACGCACACACGCATACACGCACGCACGCACTAACATCCACATGTATGCTCAAGCCCGCCCATACCTCTACAACCGACACACAACACTGGCGATGCGGTGCAACTATGAATATAGATCAAATGAAAAACGGCCGAGACATTTTGTTGTATCACGTATCAAATGATGCACCGACTCACCGACCAAACTACGTACGCCGGATTTATTAGACACGTCCGTCTGTCACTCAATGATTGCGGAACGTCAATAACACGGCTGGCCACGCTGCATACAACAGAACGCGACAGAAACTAACAACTGTGAGGAAATGCGACTGCAGACTAACAAGCTAACGACCGTGTCGATACGTGCGCTAGCTGGTGAGGTTTATCAGTACCGGAAGACAAGTACTCAATGATGTGAATATATTGTAGTGTAGAAGATATTACCCTAGTCATTTCTGATTTTGTCAACGTCCCTATTCGCCCAACTTATGCGAACCGATACGTTGTCGCGCTTACATTTTTCCGGTCGCTAAAAACGTTCCGGTTGACGTTCCTGCGCATGCGCAATAAATGTAAAATCATCAATGTCCAGCGAAACAACAAAGCATTTTCACTGTCACGGATTATGGCGCACTAGAGTCACGTGATTTACGCTTGCTATCAAAATATGCCTCAAAACTTGTTTGCATCGTGTTAATTTGCGACAAATAACATTGCTGAGAGGTTATATACATCCTAGCGAACAACCCGTGATATTTATACAATAAATGCGTTTTCTTTTCGCTGCACATTGATGATTTTACATATATCGCGCATGCGCAGAAACGTCAACTGGAACGTATCTAACGCCGGAAAATGTAAGCGCTACAACGTGTCTCATAACAAATACTATTACAGAAAGACTGATTTTATGTAGTTATAGCTTCTGATTTCCGTGAAAGTGGGCGGAATAATCAACACAGTTTTCATCAATCGTAAATATTACGTTATGAAAATAAAAATTTCAAATACAAATCTGCATAAACTAAAAAAGAGTTTAACGAAAGTTCATGACGAAACCCTAAAGTTTGTTAGGAACGACACGTGATCAATTCTTATGAGCATTTCTTGAATCTTGTGTCCAGTGCTTTGTGACTCATGTCCTGACGTGTATTTGACGACAGTTCACGAATTATTTGACAAATACCTCATATTTAACATACTTGACTTTTAAAATATTTTCACTTCATGTCGGAGGCCATCAATGACTTTTCTCCACCAGACACGGTGTTGGGCATTAATTTCCAAATGTTTCAATTTCCAACCTGCTTTTGTCATCTACTTCTCCATTTCTCTGCGCCAATTCCTTTTTTTCGACCGTCCCCTTTTCCTTTTGCCTATTTTGGGATGGGGTGAGTTGCTTTCCCTTGTGTGTGGCCTATCCAGCTCCACTTTTCTTTCTGATCCCTTGTATAACTGTGTATTTTGGATTTTACTAAACATGTTTTACATACCAATTACGCGTCAAGTCCTGAAGCTGGTGTTCATTTCACAAATCAATATATCTGGTTCGTCGGCAAATGTCAACAAATTCAATATTGTCATATTTTTGGGTATAATTTTGGCAAATGGTTTTAATGTCATCTAAATAGTATTTCAAAACCCATGTTGCCATTTTTATCCCATAGTGATTTAGCGGCCATTTTTTAAATGGCCGCCAAATTTAATTTCCCCTTAGTTTAATAACTATTTCATCTAAAGCAATAATTGTGGTGTGTAGATATGTATTACATGGGACATTGATTTCAAAAATAAAATTTTGTTATAATGGCAACGTGGGGTTTCAGGTTCTAAATACTATTTAGATTACCTTAACCATTTGCAAAGATTATACCAAAAATACGTTTCCTTTATATTTGACGATATACTAATCACCCCTTTCTTCTCCCTGTTGCATCCTAGCGTGGGTTGGTTAATGTTTCGTTGCGCTACTGCCGATGACATTTGTCTTATTGGGGTTTCTCTATTTTATAACTCGTTTAGCCAATTATTTTCATCATTCCGAAAGTCTTCCTAGAAGCGAACATACGGTACGTGCAACAACATTTGTTATCATACTTACAGAACGGTCAGTCGGATAAGCAATACAATGCCCACTGTTTTCTGTGTTTCGTGCAGCAATGTTTCCCCAATGTTACTGTACAATGGAGACTGTCAACGACCATTTTGTATTTCTATTGGTGCACTGTTCACTGAGCATTGGAAAACTTTAGATACCGCTAAACTAGTCTTTCTTGTAACACCGTTGGCAGTACAGTACCCATTGATAACTAACACGGTGTAGTCTTTCTGTGACTATACTGTCCGCCATGCTTGCAAGTACAATGCAGTTTGTTAACGAACATGTTGCTGTCTTTCTTGCAGTCCTGTTTTCCATTCTTCAGTGTACAATGCAGTGTGCTAAGGAACATGTGTCGTCTTTCTCTCTTTCCAGTGCAGCTTGCTAATACCAGTGTCGTCTCTTGCAGTCCTGTTCTCCATTCTTCAGTGTGCAATGCAGTTTGCTAAGGAACATGTGTCGTCTTTCTCTCTTTCCAGTGCCGCTTGCTAATGAGAGTGTCGTCTCTTGCAGATCTGTTCTCCATTCTTCAGTGTTCAATGCAGTTTGCTAAGGAACACGTGTCGTCTTTCTCTCTTTCCAGCGCCGCTTGCTAATGCCAGTGTCGTCTCTCGCAGCTCTGTTCTCCATTCTTCAGTGTTCAATGCAGTTTGCTAAGGAACATGTGTCGTCTTTCTCTCTTTCCAGTGCCGCTTGCTAATGCCAGTGTCGTCTCTTGCAGCTCTGTTCTCCATTCTTCAGTGTTCAATGCAGTTTGCTAAGGAACATGTGTCGTCTTTCTCTCTTTCCAGTGCCGCTTGCTAATGCCAGTGTCGTCTCTTGCAGCTCTGTTCGCCGTCCTGTTCTCCGGCTCTCTCGTCGACGCCTTCTCCTGTTACCGACTCCTGCACGCCGTCGGCATGTCGGTGGCGTTCGGCTACAGTCACTTCCTGAGTATCGCCACCAAGGTGTACGTCATGGCCGCTCTCTTGGCGGTGGCGCTGCTGCTTTACACCGTCGTCGAAACGAGGCTGCAACGTCACAGGAAATACGTCGAGAGCGTTGTCGTCTTGTAGATGTGACGCCCGACAAAATGACGAAGGATTACGCTGTGATAATAATAACAACAAACATTGGATATGATCTGTGTTTCCGACAATGCGCTATTCCCACCCTATATATATATATATATATATATATATATATATATATATATATATATATATATATATATATATATATATATAATATATACATATATATATATATATATATATATATATATATATATATATATATATATATATATAATATAATATATATATTGAATTATATATATAAAAAATATATATATATATATATATATATATATATATATATATATATATATATATATATATATATATATAGTACGCGATACCCATAGGGGTTTTGCACTACAATAAATCGGAATAGTAAACTCTGTTGACATCGTCGCCATCACAGATGTCAAGATGGCCGCCATAATATTACCTGTGTGATTATAAATATCGCCTTCTAGACAACACAGAAAATTTATTTTGGTGGCTACTCTCATATCTTTGTGTCCAAGTAATTTAATAATGGACGGTATCCGGAAAGGAAAGAATGCGGCCGTAAATGTACGGTGTTGAATTTTTTGTAATAATACAAAATATTTCCAAAATACGGGTTTAGCGACTCAACTCTCACTATTCTACATGAATTATCTCAGTATGCTATGGTTTTGCCACCATTGTCCTGACGAGTGCCAATATATTGTGACAAATGCGCCACAAATATATTTCTTTCACAGGACACTATTATCTACATGAACTTTGCTCTCTATCTAATGTAGCAAACAAGGCCACCATGCAACTAACTACCAGTTGCCCAAGATACTTCACGCCGGCATAAATATGTATCTAGGCCTACATACGTTGGTAACTACGATTGGTGTGTACAGCGTATAACCTTACCACATTGGAAGGATACACAAATTATGGATTTATTAAATATTGATCTAAATAAAAAGTTATAAAGTCTCCGGCGATGCAGATGCAAACGTTATCTTTTGTATTCCGCCTCAGCCCATCGGGAGTAAACACGAGCGAATTATCCGGTCCCATCATACGGCTTACATTACGCCAGCGGGACGGGCGGATTCGGATGGGTGCCATTTGCATGGAGACGTAAATTGCTACTTCGCCCGTGAAGCGGTGATGAACGACGGAAACATAAATTGCTGCCGTCGCTTGCCGCGCCTCATGAGCAGGCGACGGGCCGATTGAGAGCCGGAGAGATCTGCCAGATACGACACCGCTTCGCCGGCTCCACTTGGCCCGACGTCGACTCAACTGGCATGTCGTCCATCACTATCGATCCACACAACAAATCCATGTTTCGTTCGCACGTAACGTGCGATATCTACGCGCGGACGATCCATTAGGTTGAACGCGACATCCATCGAAATCCGCGGAGACAGGGAGGTTTATTTTTACCGGCCGGAATAGTTATCAGTGTAACACTACTTGTATGATGACTTCCGGTTCTGTGTAGGTCTGTGCAGAACCACCGGGTATTCAATTTGCTGTTTTCATTGTGACATAACATGAGTTATCCTCATCCGGTGAAGATGACTGTCACGCTACGTCACCAGAAAAGAACACTTCTTTTTAGGGTTTACAAACCATCGTCATTCTGAGTATACTGCTATGCACAGACGCACACGCGAGTACACTTATTTGTGGAGTATAGGTGTAATTAGGTTACCTGAATTGCTGTAACAGAACGTTTTCCTTATTATCTTTTTATACCTTTCATTTTCAAAAGAAATAAAACTGTTTTTAGAAACGTTATTCCATTGTCCAAATCAAGTATTATTATGGTTTAAAATATATCTTAATTATTCATATAAATACACGCCCAATTTTAGAAACGAAGCCTCGATACAGTCTAACAGTAACGGTACAATAAGTACAGGTGTGTTCTCATGTAGAGAAGTATCAGTCGTTTTGACTGCTCAAAGTCCTTTATACTACATTCACTCTCAGGGAGACCTTTTCACTCAAACACCATCTCTACGTCGTTGTGAAGCTTTTATTTTATATTTATGTAATTGTTATTCTTATTGTTTTATAACCGTATTATTTTCAATATATTATATTAACAAAACTTTGGTTTACCCATGATCTGGTAAAGTGTTTATTCTGGGTATATTTCCATGATATGAGGAATACTATTTCTTTATCATCAACTGCTGCAAGTTGTCATTAATAAAAAACAGAATATTAGAATAAATGAACAACATCACAATAAGGCCAGTCACACGCAATGATTGAAATGTAAAAAAAACAATTGACGCCCATAACTGAATTATAGACAGGAATCTGATCGAATGCGTCAACAGAAAGAACATATAACTAAGAAGAAAAAGGTATCACAAGAAAATATCATTCAATCATTTCTCTCAAACGTAAACTCAGTGAAACAAATGTAATTGCAATTCTAAATCACAACACATCGTAAAAAATAGGGCAAGTTGTCATAGTAATTCGCTACCTGTGAGATTTTTTGTCAATAGCATCAGTGATTGAGCTTCTAAGCACAAAAGGGGGGGAGCCCAGCGGTGCCCGTCTAAAAGCGAGTCCTCTCAAGCGAGAAGTCTGGATTGAAGTATTATAGCAAAGTATTTTACAATATTTATTTCACAATATTTCAATATTTAGGAACCCCCACACACACACACACATTGTGTGTGTGTGTGTGTGTGTGTGTGTGTGTGTGTGTGTGTGTGTGTGTGTGTGTGTGTGTGTGTGTGTGTGTGTGTGTGTGTGTGTGTGTGTGTGTGTGTGTGTGTGTGTGTGTGTGTGTGTGTGTGTGTGTGTGTGTGTGTGTGTGTGTGTGTGTGTGTGTGTGTGCGTGTGCGTACGTGTATAATATGACTTGTAAGTGAAGATATGGAGAGAAAAATCCGTAGACGTTTGCCAGAGTCTATGTAAACATCCGGGTCGTCTCCGACGTGATCCCGGAGAATAAAACAAATGTGAAAACTGCTTAAAGGGCTTGTATTTGAGCGAACACTTTTTAACATTATGTTAACACTGTCTTTAATACTACTCAGGAATGGTGTTTATAACTAGTTGTGCTTTAACGAAATAAAAACATATTAATATATTCATTTTATGTAACTCCATTTTGTTCTTCATTCTTTAAATGTGTAATTTAGAAATTGTCTCATGATTTTGGTTTAAATTGTTATATATATACAGACATTTTAACTAGTTAGAGTACATTACTTTATCGTTGTTAACTGTATATTTGATTAAATTTTTTTCTCATAAATGTGGAGACTTGCAGTGCACAGAAAATAACGATGTAAAACGCGACACGAAATAAAGCTATATCATTACTAGGGCCAGCTGGTTTATATCACAAGGCGTTGACACAGCGACAAACGATAGCGCCATCTTACGGAGTTAATCCACGCTAGCCGGTAGGTTGACGCATTGAGAGCGCGAGGGATTTAGTTAACTAGTAGGCAACAGGGTTTATGAAGCAAATTGTACGTTACCACTAAAACTATATTGCATGTATACACATTAAATGCATACGCATTATGTTCTGGTTTCGATTAACTTATTTGTCGTGTTTTACACACCACTGATTTGCTATGCCTGGCACTTTTCCCGGCCTTGGATTTGTGAATGCCCAGGCCCAGGGATAGGCGGATTTGCTTTAGCTAAACAGCATAATATCGCTCATAAATAATATTTGGTTACGACGAATTATGACAACACACGTCTGACCGCTAAGTGACGATCACATTGGTGAATTAATGTAATGTTCTTGTCAATAAATAGAGTTATTTTAAAAATTCAAGTCTGCTTATCGTTGTGCAACGATCGTGTGTTGCCACGTTGACTATGCATCTATACAACGTCGCCATCTAGTAGGTTATTTGGTACTAAATCGGTGGTAGCTATGTCTACATTTTCACATTTCGCACGGTGAAAACGATGTTAGATATCGGTTAGTATCACGAAGCTACCCACAGTGAAATATATTGAAAACTACCAACAACTGCTTAAGTTTCGTCAGTTGTTTTCTTTAAAACAAATCATTTTAGAAAACAAATCGTTTGAATTACAGAGTTGGATTTTGTGGAATGTTTGTCTTTTACTGTGTAGACGATGTCGGGAGATGACGCCAGACACCGTAATGCAGAGGGTGACGCTATGCCCAAGTTTGATAAGTTGTACGTGCAAACTCCACTGATAGAGAGTCGGTCGATGTCAGATAAAAGTGGGAAGACGATCTACTTGAAGCTGGAGAACACACAACCGACTGCGTCGTTTAAACTGAGAGGAATCAGCAACTTGATCCAAGAGGTAATTCTGACGATGTATGAGATAATTATTAGGGTTTACTTACTTGTCCTCTTCATCCCCAGTGGGACATAATGGATACAACAATACTCCTCCCGTAGAGTAACTTTTCTGCACCACTTCTGCAACCAGGTACCCCTAAAACAAGAGATGGCGCTCCCGTGGGGCGAGGCGCAGGCCGCATTGCGTCTACATTGCTCGAGTTCACTCAGCTATATCAATTAGCATCTGGCTATAGACAGTGGTGGATATGTGTATGAGCAGTCTTCGCGCATTAATTATAGCATATTATTGGATGCTTTCCAGAGAAGTTGAGACGGTGTTTGAGTGAACAGGTCTGCTAGGGAAGTAAAGTGTAAAAGCGCTTTGAACGGTCCTGGGAACTGGATACTGCGCTATATAAGAATTTACCTTTATATATATATATATATATATATATATATATATATTTGGTGTCGGATCTTGGTGAATATTCGAGGAGGGCACACTGTGTAATTCTGATTGCTCCTTCTGCGAGGCTTATCAAAAACTCACCTAACCCATTCAAAACAATTCGAATTGCATTCCCCTTGTGGCTAGCCAAAACGAACGTTTTCTTCAGCTCCGACTATGTCCATTCGTTTCGCAATTTTTGTAATGTGCTTAAAGCTTCTGTTCCGGTAACTGACACCTGCCTGAATGACACCTGTTCACTGAACTGGTTGTGTTGACGAGGACACGTCGCGATCGCAGAAACCATCAGAAAGAATTGTGGTTAAAACACCCGGTATGCCGTTTCATCGTCAATGGTTATAAATCTGAACCTTTTCCTGATATTTTGCAGACGTAATTATGAAATGTGTTTTTGGTTTATTAAACTTAATTTATGAGGAACTACGTTATCACATTTACCCTAATTTAAAAACAAATTTACATTAATTGTTCTAAAAACGAGATACATTGACATTCCTGAATGCTATGGCAACGACAAACGAAACGGGAGCAAAGATGCATCGCTTCGGTTTGTTTTCGGTTCCATTAAATTTGTACATTGATTTATCGACTACACATCGATAGTTTCCTAATTCGAATCAATCAATTTAAGCAAATCGCGTGCTTTTTGTAGGTTCTTACCTTGAAAACCTATCAACGAGCACGGAATTGTGTACTCGTATCTATCAAAATAGGCCACCTGCTGGCGCCGAAATGTCATTCCTGTCTACACTTTTTTTAACTTTTTATCAGATTATTTCTAAAACATACCATAATGTTTAGCCCAGTTTCCCATTTTAGCTAACATGCTTACTGGGTAGTTTTGAACTCCTTCCACAAACTGCTCCACCTACAGGAGATGGCAAGAGGCAGCACAAGACTGGTGGCGTCATCTGGAGGCAATGCTGGTCTCGCTGCCGCATACACAGCGAGGAAGCTCGGCATTCCCATCAGGATCTACGTACCGGAGTCAACACCGCAGTACATGGTCGACAGGATACGGGCCGAGGTGACAGGCAGATACATTCGTTCGTTCTTTCGTTCGTTCGTTCGCTCGTTCGCTCGTTCGTTCGTTCGTTCGTTCGTTCGTTCGTTCGTCTCGCTTCGTTCATATGCTAGCTCGCTCGCTCACTAACTCATTCATTCATTCACTCGTTGACTCATTCATTCATTTATCCATTGATCCATCCATCCATCCTTCCATTCATCCGTCCATCCACCCAACCAGCCATCCTTCCATACATCCATACATCCATACATCCATCCATCCATCCATTCATCCATCCATCCAATCAATCAGTCAAACGTAACTTCATGCATGGCATTTAGCAAAGTCAACTGAGCTATCTTAAAGGTTCAGTCATGGGGCGGAGAAATCCTATTCTGAAGGAGAAATCGCCATTTTAGAATTTACATTTCACATTAGACCATGTAGTTTATAAAAAATACTATTCGAATCGAGTGTCATAATCTACAAAGGTACAACATATAGGCATGTATCATGAAACGATTGGGGAGGGACTTTCCAAATAATTCACTGCAACCCCTCATAACACTGCGAAGACATCGACATTTGTTACGGGGGTCCCCTTTGGCTTCGTACTTACTGTCTAAGGTAGACGTGGGAAATAAAATACGAATAACGTGTCGTCTTACTGCGTCGATGTTACCATAAGTCGGTCCAAGTATATCAACTGTTTCCTCTGCCGCACGCTGCGTTATTCAGTTGTATTCCGGGTTAATCCACAAATGGTTTCCAGTGCACATTAGACGTCGGCAGCAATGACGTTACGTTACAGTGACGTCACTTCCGTAGACACTCTCGCTTAACCAACCCTCGCCAGACCGCGTGATTATTCGCGAGAAATATAGTTAGCTTTTGAAAGTGCGATGCACACCACTCAAGGATACTAACCGTGTTCATTACAGTGAGAACAGCATACCTCTATAGACAGTGGCGGCCCCTTGCGAACTCGGGGTAATCCAAGCTAAACTGCAGACTAGTCTCGCCTGAACAACTCTCGCTCGGCTGCGTAACTTCGCGGAGAAGACAGTCTGGTGAAACATATGCTTTGCTGGTGTAGCCCTAACGTAGTCAGACGGCAGCATTGCTGGATTAATTCACAGATTTGCGTGTATAATAATTACTGTTTATATAGTATGTAATAATAATTACTGTTTATATAGCATGTAGAACGAAATTAAGATATATATATATATATATATATATATACACACACAAAAGTAGAAAATAAAAAATTACATACAAAACTACAACGAAATGTTTCATATAAATTAAACGTTGAATATTTTTTATTGTATAGTATGTATAGTATTATCTGATAACAAGAGTATCTTATTTAATTTTTATTTCAAATTCTGCCTGATATCCAATTAGAGCATCTACTCTATTCTGGAATAAGGCCGCCCTGCCTGAAACTAACGCAGAGCATAATTACTTCAGACAGTACGGAGAAGCTCAAAAGTGCTGCCACCTCACAGGGCCTGGGCTAACGAGGCCACAACCAGACCGGGTTTTGTGTCGGGCAGTCCACATGGCTGACCGGTGGCATTCCATATCTGTGACCGTAAAATTCATAATCCACATGTATGGAAACAGCACGTATAATACCTCTGTAGTGAGGCAATGTCCTGTTATTTCCAGCAATATCCAGATCGACGCTGACCTAAAACGTCCTCTCCCGGCTCCGTCTCTACCGTACTGCCCCGGGTCCGTAGCATAATTGAGCCTCTCATAAGTTATTGCAGTATTTGTTATTATCCTGCTCTTTCTGTGAATAACCGTAGCATAATTGAGCCTCTCATAAGTTATTGCAGCATTTGTTGTTATCCTGCTGTTTTTGTGAGTAACTGTAACAGGCTTCTAAAAATCTCACATGTTTCCATCAAAATCATTAGTTTCCCTACACCGGTGTTGTCCGAAATGATCGACCCTGCAATTTTGAGGAAAACTCATGCTGTCGCTGCTGATTCTGATCACCCGCCCCATCCGGGCTTTCCTGTTCTTCAAATCAAATCAAATCAAATCAAATTTTATTTCGCAACAACAACATTACATTCTTAATAATAATAATAATGTATTTCTGATATAGCGCCCCATCCAAATAATTGTTCTGGGACGCTTTACAAAAATGTTTCCTAATTTTGTTAAAATAATAAAAATAAAAATGAATAAATAAAACGCTAATGCAATACTACTTTGATAAGATATGCATATGCTAATAAAGAGAATCATTTTCCCTTAAAATACCAACATAAATTAGCACAAAACTATATAGTGTATTAATAATAATAATAAAAATAAATAAAATAGTATAAATATGTGATAAATAAAATATATATGTAATAATTAAAAAATAAATTCATTTAAATAAATTGACGAATAGCTGAGTAATTAATTACGATCGTCGACTGCCAAAATAATAATCTGTGAAAAGATGTGTCTTGGGTGCAACCTTAAACCGGTTAACACTCGTACATTGGCGCACTGTACGGGGCAGTTGGTGCATTCGTCCGTCTGGAAGGAGGTATACTGGTGCATGAAATACAAAACGGTTCGATAGAGTAGTTTAGTGTGTCAGCCTACAGTGTTCACTGAGCACGTGTTTGTTCCTTTCTATCCAGGAAGCAGAGGTAGTTGTCCACGGGAGTGTGTGGGACGAGGCGAACGCTGAGGCGATCCGCGAATCCCAGTCGCCAGGTAGGAACGCAACGGAAGTATTTCTAGGGCCCAATACGTCATACGTGCGACGTGACGTTGATTAGGGATTACATTCGAAGATGTTAACTTACCATATCGTTTTAAATATATGGTATTGTGTAAAGAGTGATTTTATTATTTAATCGAACTACCTGTTCATTTTGAACGTGTAGTTCTTTGTATGGACACTAGGCTTCATAAACCTGGTCATTTCTTCCATGTTTTGTTTATTTATATTACTTCTACAGTTAATTAGCTTGCTTAAATTAGTGTATTTAAAGAATATCATGATATGCGTGCGTACTCTTTAAACAATTATTTGTTTCTAATTATATATATATATATATATATATATATATATATATATATATATATATATTTTTAGTAACTACATTTCTTAGGTATAGTTTTACGCATGTATTTCTTGTTTTGTACGTCTTTTTATATATGTGCTTGTGTTTGTAAAGCGCCCGAGATAAATGTTTCATTATTATTATTATTATTATCAATTGTATTATTAATGTGTCGATCCAGATATAATGTTGTCATTGCATGCAGAATGTTCGTAGGCTTATGCGTATTGACACCATGCTTAGGGGCTGGGCATGAAATGTCTACATATCAATAATGCTAACAAATATTATATGATTTCCGATTTTTTTTTTAACCACTACTTATTTTGATTAGCGCAATTCATAAACAAGGGTCTGCTAGTGGTACGCGTCATGTTTTCTGTCAGAACAGTATTTCCCGTAATATGCTGAAACAATTGTTCGACTGAAAATATAGACATTTCAAAGGTAATTTAAAGATACATAATTAGAGCTCGTTCCGCAAATTATAACAACTAATGTATCTCTTGGCCAGAATTATTTGTATGACAGACCTGTAAAAGATATTAGTCTCCCTAATATATTCAACTCGCCAGTAAGATCACTTGTCCTGGTGGCATTGAAGCAACGGCGGCCGCGCAAGAGAAGAACTCCACCTTGGTACTGCGAGGAACTGCACGCAATGCGAAAGCTGCTTCGCCAAAACAAGAACATGTGGAGAGCATCAGACATATGCAGAAGAATATATGTGAATCGTCGCAACGCTGTCTGTGCAAGAATACGCCAAGCCAAAATTCAGCATTACCAGAATCTACAGAATGGACTCTGCTCAGTGTAATCTGCCTGACACTGATTCCAGGGGGAAATTATGCTACCAGTTTCTGAACTTTTTAGAAGAAAACGTTATGAAAATTAGGAACAAAATGTATGTTTCGGAAACAAATATGAGCGACATTGAAATACTGACACAGAGAATAGTTGAACATCCCATGACTGACATGTGCGCTGCAACTACGTGTGAAGTGCAGACCATTATTCAACATGCTAAACCAAAGTCATCATGCTTGGATCCCTTACCTACGCCGCTGCTAAAGAGCACTCTTCTTGCTCATATTCAAATATTAACTCATCTTATCAACACCTCTTTTAAATCGGGCACTGTTCCGCGGGAACTCAAGAAGGCTGCCGTAACACCGCTGCTGAGGAAAAAACTACAGTGGATCGAAACACACTGAGAAATTACCTCCAGTTTCAAGTTTGCCATTCGTGTCTAAAATATTGGAGAAAGTTGCAGCCAAACGACTGGTTCAACATCTAAGTAACAACGGCCTTCACGGGGAGCTACAATCGGCGTATAAACCCCGACACAGCACTGAAAGTGCATTAATGAGAGTGCAACACGATACCAGCTGTTACTTGGCAGACTCCAGAGGTGTTCTTCTGGTTCTTCTTGATTTATTTTCCGCGTTTGACGCTGTCGATGCTGCTATCCTACTAGCCTCGGTTACCCAATCTCCGTGAGGTGGCAGCACTTTTAAGCCCCTCAACTCTGCTTGGAAAAGAAAAGCTCTGCATTTGTTAGGTCTTACCCCACATTAGGATAGAGACGCTGATTGGCTCTCAGGCCAACTACGAAATAACAATTAAAATAACGTAAACTTTTACAAGATAATCATATCCTATGAAAAGTATTCAACATTGAACTTATATTAACACAAAAATAAGTAAAATATTCAAATTTACAGTTGTTTATAAATTAAGAATTACGACAGGATTAACCAGTATCCGTGAGGTAGCAGCATTGTTTAGCCCCACACGAATAACATACAAATTAAATAGGCATACCTTTTTATCAAATAATGCTCTATTATAAAAAAAACTATTCAAAATTAAACTTATATTAACACAAAATAAATAGAAATACAAATAAGCAGTTGTTTATAAAATATAGAAATTACGGCAGGACTAACCAGTGTCCGTGAGGTGGCAGCATTCTATAGATCACGCGGATAAACAAACAAAAGCCGACTAAGTAACCAGACTGTCTTCTCGGCGTAGTTCCGCAGCCGACCGACAGTCGGTTAAGCGAGACTAACGCGGCTCTTGCATGGTTCAATTCATACATCTGGACCGTGCCCAGCGTGTCCGGATTGGGACGGATGCATCTGAAGAACGTTCTGTAAAATACGGTGTTCTACAGGGATCGGTGTTAGGTCCGTTGTTATTTACTGTGTACACAGCACCATTGCAAGGTACAGTAACGAGGCTCTCTGTGGACTATCATAAGTTTGCAGAAGATCTACAAATATATACATCTTATTGTCCTCACATACCGGGTGACTTGGAGTGCGTTGTCCAGAGACTCGGTGACTGCATCGGTGAAGTCAAATGTTGAATGATTAAACATAAACTGAAACTAAATCAGAGCAAAACTGAATTGATGGTGGCCCTCAGTCCCCATAAAATAAAGAAGTCTGGTCTACCAGAGAACCTCGTCGTTGGTGGACTTAACATCGAACCGGTTATGTCTGTCAGGAACTTGGGGGTTACTTGACATTGACATGAGCATGAAGCAGCACGTTGATGTTGTTTGCAGGAAGTGTAACTACCACCTGAGACGTACACGGTCAATCAGGACCTACATCACGAAAGCATGTCTGCCATTCCTTAGTCATTGCTCTGGTTGTTTCAAGCTTAGATTTCTGCAACGCTCTGCTGCAGGACCTACCCGAATATCAATTAACACGTCTCCAGAAGATACACAACAGGGCAGCCCGCCTGGTTGTTTTCACACCTGTATCTTCACACATCACGCCAGTACTCGAACAACTACACTGGTTGACTGTCAGACAACGCATTGTGTTTAAAGTACTTGTGTTCATTTATAAAGCACTCCATGATTTGGCGCCGGAGTACCTGTCACATCTGCTACATCCACGAACACGCAACCCTCGTCTTCGGCAGCTTCATGACAGACTTCAGCCAGCAGTTACACCAGCATCGATATCCATCGGCAGACGAGGGTTTGATGTAACTGGACCTATTATTTGGAATGAACTGTCACTGACGCTACGTGATGCTCCATCACTGGCACTGTTTAAGCGTCATCTGAAGACATACTTATTTAAAAGAACATATGGCGCAAATTAGCCATATACATTATATTTTAGTGACTTTTTGAGTGATATTTAGATTTTTAATTGCTTTTTAACACTTAATTTATCAGTGTTTTTATTCAGATATATTTTAAATTATGTTTTATTGTTATTTATTTATATCTAATCTGTGAGCGCAATAATTAACATTGAGTTAGAAATCGCGCGATAGAAGAACTATTATTATTATTATAAGAGTAACCCGAATGAGACATCCCGTTGTACTGACACAATCAACCTGGCCCTAATTTCGAGGTGACCAAATACCACAGTTTCACTATAATGACTGAAATATACAACGATACTGTTGTCAAATTTGGATTAAGGTGTGGAGGTTCTAATTAGTAGAGGGATTCGAAACACCGTCTTATTCGGGCGCTGTTAAATATAATGAATCAAACGTACTATGTCTAAATGTCATTCATATGTTATTGATCGTGATTTGTTTGATGCGAATTGTCATATGTTAAGCATGTAAAGAAAGTGCGTCGTATTACCACATACACGTCGAATGATGTCACTGTGTAAACTGCTCGTGTTTTGGCAGGTTGTGCCAATATACATCCGTTTGATCATGCCGACATATGGTGAGTGTGTGAACCACCTTACGGTAAGACACACGGTGTAATCTCGGCATGTCCACGGACTATACCTTTTACTACTAATCGCAACATAATTACTGCAAATCACAGTCGCGCGTGGAATGTCTAAAACATAAACATTGTTTGGTGAACTTTCTAATTCACATCCGTTGATTTAATTGGTTTCTGTTTCCTAATTACTATTTCCCATCGTTCTCGCTCATTTTTTCTTATATTGGAACTTTGTTAATCCTGCCACGTTTTCTTCCTCCTTTTTTGTCCTTTCCTCCACTCTCCCGTCTGTCCGTCTGTCCGTCTGTCCGTCTATCTGTCCTCTTCTTTCATTCCACCGTTTTTCTTTATTTGTTCCTTCCTTGTTTTCATTTGTCTTTCCTTGAATCTGTCTCCCCTCCTTCCTCCCAACCTCCTTCCCTTCCCATGTCATTTCTATATTTCGTTTGTTTCTTACACTCATCTATCCCGCTCTTCTTCCTCGTTTCCTTCATTTATTCCTTCCTTCATTCATTCATTCATTCTCCTTCCAATTTCTTAGGTTATTGTCTCCCTTCTCTCATTGCTACGTACACAATTATATTTAATTATATTATCATTATTATGTTTATTATTGTACTATAACTTTTATTTATGGTGGATCTCATGACTAACCACATTTTATTGCCTTAATGGAAATCTCCTGGCCTATGTTTTATAATGAATTATAATATACTTATAATATACCCATACTTATAATATAGTTATCATTATTGATCGAATAAAATTATATTCATTCATTCATTCATACATTCAATCATTTATTCATTCACTTCATTCATTCATTCATTCATTCATTCATTCATTCATTCATTCATTCATTCATCATGTCAGTCAGTCAGTCAGTCAGTCAGTCAGTCAGTCAGTCAGACATTCAGCCATTCAGCCATTTCAGTCATTCATTAAGTCATTCATTCATTCAGTCATTCATTCATTCATTCATTCATTCGTTCGTTCGTTCGTTCGTTCGTTCGTTCGTTCGTTCGTTCGTTCGTTCGTTCGTTCGTTCGTTCGTTCGTTCGTTCGTTCGTTCGTTCGTTCTCATCACCCAAAAAAAAAAACCCCCCCCCCCCTACCACATCCATTCATTCATCCATTTATCCATCCATCCATCCATCCACCCATTCATCCATCCATCCATCCATCCATCCATTCATTCACTCATTCATTTAGTCATTCATACAGCAAAACTCGCTAGTTTCACTTCTCTGTCCAGGTCGGGGAACAGTTCGTTGGTGGACGAGATAGCCGAGTGTCTGCCCGTCGCCCCCGACTTGATCGTGTTGTCTGTGGGCGGGGGAGGTCTGCTGTGTGGAGTCGTTCAAGGGCTCGACAGAGTCGGCTGGAAGGACGTGCCTATACTAGCCATGGAGACCGAGGGAGCCAACAGTTTCAACGCTGCAGTCTCGGCCGGGAAGCTAGTCTCGCTGCCGGCCATTACCAGGTAACGCCGGGGAAGCGCGAACGCCCAATTTTTTTATGGCGCGATTATTCCAGTAAAATCGTATCCTGTCAGCCTGGTAACGACTCGCTTATTGTGTTATCTTCCTCAACTATCCCTTTCTCATCCCTCTCGTCCGTAGATAGAGCGTGGTACGATCGAAACTACCGGACGTGTTCTGCGCATGCTCAGAACGACACGCAGAGATCAATACTGTGCTTCGCTCGTACTCAGGCGACTGGTTTCTGTCCGCGCGTAGCATACTTGAATGCATTCTACTGTAAACCATGCGGCCGACACGTTCAGTAAAGACGAGTGATCATCTACATAAACCGACGTAATTTTAACATATCGCGCTTGAATTGTTTTTGTAAAAATTCATAAATATCCGTACAATTGCATCGTAGGCCCGCATATTTCGCAAACGATATGATTAAGGCATTCCGGTTATGGGTACAGGCCGACACCTTTGGCGTATTAATATTGACACATGTGAACTCTTTTGAAATCTGCTTAACTCTTGCTCCAGTGTGGCTAAGACACTTGGCACCCTGCAGGTGTCTACGAAGGCATTCGAGTATTCGACAGACAGAGGTGGCATCATGTCCGCCTTGGTCTCAGACAGGCAGGCTGTGGCGGCCTGTCTCCAGTTTGCAGGTGTGTACGTCACTGACTCACTATTTGTCAACGGTCTGAGTTACATTATTATCTAAAGACACACTCGTTATTAGAAAATATTAACTGACACGTTTTTATTTTCAAGTGCGCGCACACACACACCAATTCACGTACAGACGCACGCACGCACGCACGCACGCACCACACACACACACACACACACACACACACACACACACACACACACACACACACACACACACACACACACACACACACATTAAATACTAATTAACTCATCTCTTGTGAGACTTTTCTAAACACAACCCACCTCAATAATGGTTTAAAAAAACTATCTCGTCCAAGCAGCTCTATGGAAAAGCTGCTGGATACGTAATTGCGTCATCCATTTCAGACGACCACCGGATGTTGGTGGAGCCAGCTTGCGGCGCCGCGCTGGCAGCCGTCTACTCAAAGGTCATCGAGAGGTTGCAAGGTGAAGGTCGCCTTGCTCCGTCGCTCGAGACGGTTGTCGTCATCGTGTGTGGCGGGAGCGCCGTTCAGAGTGACGAGCTTCGGCGTCTGCTGACCCAGTTGTCTTAGAACATCCGGCGCAATTAACCAATGGCGTCTTTTCACAACCGCAATGAGTATCCTGGGATTGATCCTGAGATTGATCAACCTTTTTGTCTTGATGTGCCTCTGAACTTAGTTACCAAGGATATATAGCCGCAATAGAAGTTAATTATTATTATTAGGCCCTACTATTATTATTACCAATTAGCCTATCTATCACTAATCGTGTTGTTTGTTGATGATGAATATTATTATTATATCATAATTTTATGTTATAATAAGCACTATATGTTTGGGGATGACCAGTCTTGTAATATTGTATACTTTAATGTTATAGTATGCTGTAGATTTGATGAAAAATAATATTGTGTTAATGTGTTGTGTTACAACTAGTACATTAATTGACTGATCGGTATGTCGGGTATCTCATGTGTGCTTTAAAGGTAAAAGTGTGTATGCTTTAAAAGTATCATTAATACTGTGTCCGATGATGCCATCATGTCTAGCGACATTTCCAGAAAATAGTGAGCATACCGTAGTGGCTCTCTAGTGGTAGCGAAGCAATGGATATATTCAAACCCATGATTTGCACTTTCGGTAACATTGCAGAATCGATTAGCTCTCATTTGGATTTTAATTAATCAGTTACATATTAATATTATATACATTTATATTATATACAATTACACACACAATATATATATATATATATATATATATATATATATACATATAATTATAATATCTTATAATAAGTATACAATAATTTAAGTGTGGAAGGATTAATTAGTCGTATAATTAGTGAGTCCTAAGAGTGCGTTCATAGGAACTGTTTATTTAATTTATTATTCTATTATTTTATGATAATCTGTATTATAACAGTAGTATTGGTATGATATGTCTAATTTTAATTTTCTTCATGCTTAGACAATTAAAAGTGTTCGATGATATCAAAGTTACCAGACATGTAAGAAGATTTGTTGTGTGTGTATGCATTTGGCAATAACTGCATATGTATATATCTCTATATTTCTTTGGTTTAAATAACACCATGCACAAGAGTGATCTAAACCGACTTGTCATTGTTGTCCATTTGTCAAATTAACTCACAAGTCTGGTTTGCGGTCCGAAAATTATCAACAAGTTATCTGACTTTCCGCAACTGATTATAAGAGCGCTACTGAAACTTATAAGAGCGTACTGAAGCGTCTCGCTTCATTGTGTCAAGCGCTTGAAGCATGTCGGTGCATTCAAGGCAACTCGTATCTGGGTCATCGCTACCAGCAGTGTGTGTCTTTCATAGTGAGGCAATTATGACTGGTGTTCCGGTCAACTGGGGTTCATGCCCTTTGACCTAGTTTTATCTGCTTGAATGGTCTCATGCATGGCTAGTCAAGCGGGTAGTTTAACAACACAGCGGACCTCTAGAGGGGCACCCATAGAGCCGCTGTTACGTTACTTGTTTGGCCGACACCGGCACGGACCAGACGACAGTGAGTAGGTCGTAGCGACCGTTTAATTTAAATGGTTTAACCGTGAGTAATCTGGGATTTCTGAATACCACAGGTTTGTTTTAAACGTTTTTACAGTGGGCGGGACTCAGTGGATGACAAATGCACGTTTAAAGGACATTTATAGCGGTGTATGAGGCAACGGACATTACTCGATCGTTAGAGTAGGTCAAACACTGACGAAGTGAAACGCCGTTTCCGCATAACCATAGAAAAGGTGACGCATCAGTCGAAATAAACTATAACTACAGTGTTCGGCAGTAGTGACAACGACGTTCCGCTAAATCTTGGGTTGAAGCAGAAGGGTAAGGTAAGTTCTTATATACAAGTGACATCGACGTTCCGGTTGTATAACCATAGCCGTGGTATATAGGGTTATTTCTAAATATGGGGTTGAAGCAGAAGGGTAAGGTAAGTTCTTATATACAAGTGACATCGACGTCCCGGTTGTATAACCATAGCCGTGGTATATAGGGTTATTTCTAAATATGGGGTTGAAGCAGAAGGGTAAGGTAAGTTCTTATATACAAGTGACATCGACGTTCCGGTTGTATAACCATAGCCGTGGTATATAGGGTTATTTCTAAATCTGGGGTTGAAGCAGAAGGGTAAGGTAAGTTCTTAAATATACAAGTGACATCGACGTCCCGGTTATATAACCATAGCCGTGGTATATAGGGTTATTTCTAAATCTGGGGTTGAAGCAGAAGGGTAAGGTAAGTTCTTATATACAAGTGACATCGACGTTCCGGTTGTATAACCATAGCCGTGGTATATAGGGTTATTTCTAAATCTGGGGTTGAAGCAGAAGGGTAAGGTAAGTTCTTAAATACAAGTGACATCGACGTCCCGGTTATATAACCATAGCCGTGGCATATAGGGTTATTTCTAAATCTGGGGTTGAAGCAGAAGGGTAAGGTAAGTTCTTAAATACAAGTGACATCGACGTCCAGGTTATATAACCATAGCCGTGGCATATAGGGTTATTTCTAAATCTGGGGTTGAAGCAGAAGGGTAAGGTAAGTTCTTATATACAAGTGACATCGACGTCCCGGTTGTATAACCATAGCCGTGGTATATAGGGTTATTTCTAAATCTGAGGTTGAAGCAGAAGGGTAAGGTAAGTTCTTATATACAAGTGACATCGACGTCCCGGTTGTATAACCATAGCCGTGGTATATAGGGTTATTTCTAAATCTGGGGTTGAAGCAGAAGGGTAAGGTAAGTTCTTATATACAAGTGACATCGACGTCCAGGTTGTATAACCATAGCCGTGGTATATAGGGTTATTTCTAAATCTGGGGTTGAAGCAGAAGGGTAAGGTAAGTTCTTATATACAAGTGACATCGACGTCCAGGTTGTATAACCATAGCCGTGGTATATAGGGTTATTTCTAAATCTGGGGTTGAAGCAGAAGGGTAAGGTAAGTTCTTATATACAAGTGACATCGACGTCCCGGTTGTATAACCATAGCCGTGGTATATAGGGTTATTTCTAAATCGGGTTGAAGCAGAAGGGTAAGGTAAGTTCTTATATACAAGTGACATCGACGTCCAGGTTATATAACCATAGCCGTGGTATATAGGGTTATTTCTAAATATGGGGTTGAAGCAGAAGGGTAAGGTAAGTTCTTATATACAAGTGACATCGACGTCCCGATTGTATAACCATAGCCGTGGTATATAGGGTTATTTCTAAATATGGGGTTGAAGCAGAAGGGTAAGGTAAGTTCTTATATACAAGTGACATCGACGTCCCGATTGTATAACCATAGCCGTGGTATATAGGGTTATTTCTAAATCTGAGGTTGAAGCAGAAGGCACTACCCAGTCCTCAAGAATGCAGCTTTACATTTTAATTCACTAATCTCCACTTCTGTAAGAAGTTCTTAGCCATGCTTCAATTAATGCGCAAAAGCTATTCGTAGATACATTTCCACCACTTGCTATAGCCAGTTACTCATTCAACTGAGTTAACCGCAACAACGTAAGACGACCGAACTTGCTCAACGCCTGATACGGCAGCACAGGATTTGATCAGGGGTTCTTCCCATGAGTTGGTCACCCTACCCACTGGACTACTTCGCCCCACTGTCCACCAGTTTTGTTAATCGTTCACACAGTGTTCCCCAAGATGAGTCAGTTGCAATGAGGGCTAACATTATAACACGATTCATTCACAACAGAGTTGTCGTAAATTCCTAGTCGTTTGCTTGCGGGGTTCACTTGGGATTCGTCGTGTGCGCCACGGGTATGATTAGCATACCAAAGTAAATAACAATTTTTGAGCGGATCCCCTAAACCACCTGTCAGGCCCTCGTGTGAATTCGCAGTAAGTGCTTGTACCAGTAGGTATTAATATGTTCCGAAATTAGGTTTTGTTTTGGCTGGCGCTGCGTACACGATGGCTGCCGGAAGATAAACATTGTCTGCCAGTGCAAGGTTCAGCCTCGTGATAGAGACTGAGACCACGGGATGACGACGCAGGTCAGGCTGTAATAGGGTAGTGATAACTTGACGTGTGTTTGTGTTTCAGATTGGTTACAGCCAACATGTTACGTCATTTCGTAGCCGCGTTTCTCTGCGTTACTGCACTGCATACAGGTACATAGCAGATGTTGTTATTAGTATAATAGTTTGTCTTATATGTACAGTATATTTAACAACAATGGAGGTAAAACCATCGGCATCCATCATACATGCCACAGTCATCACATGCATACTGCCGTCATAGTCATAACCACAACCACACTGTTGTCTTCACCTCAGCCATAACTATACTGTTGCCACCACTGGGACAACCACACCCACACTGTTGCAACCACACCCACACTGTTGCAACAACAACCACACCCACACGGTTGCCACAACAACCACACCCACACTGTTGCAACCACAACAACACCCACACGGTTGCCACCACAACCACACCCACACGGTTGCCTCCACTGCCACACCCTCATTGTTGCCACCACAACCACACCCACACTGTTGCCACCACAATCACACCCACACTGTTGCCACCACAACAACACCCACACGGTTGCCACCACAACCACACCCACACTGTTGCCACTACTGCCACACCCTCACTGTCACAACCACACCCACACGATTGCCACCACAACCACACCCACACCGTTGCAACCACAACCACACCCACACGGTTGACACCACACCCACACTGTTGCCACCACTGCCACACCCATATTGTTGCCACCACAACCACACGGTTGCCACCACAACCACACCCAAACGGTTGCCACCACAACCACACCCACACGGTTGCCACCACACCCACACGGTTGCCACCACTGCCACACCCACACTGTTGCCACCACAACCACACCCACACTGTTGCCACCACAACCACACCCACACGGTTGCCACCACAACCACACCCACACGGTTGCCACCACACCCACACGGTTGCCACCACTGCCACACCCACACTGTTGCCACCACAACCACACCCACACTGTTGCCACCACAACCACACCCACACTGTTGCCACCACAACAACACCCACACTGTAGCCACCATAACCACACCCACACTGTGCCACAACTATCAAATCTACACTGTTGCCACCACAACCACACCCACTCTGTTACCACATCTATCAAATCCACACTGTAGCCACCACAACCACACCCACACTGTTGCCACCACAGCCACACCCACACTGTTGCCACCATAACCACACCCACACTGTGCCACAACTATCAAATCTACACTGTTGCCACCACAACCACACCCACTCTGTTACCACATCTATCAAATCCACACTGTTGCCACCACAGCCACACCCACACTGTTGCCACCACCTCACTCTGAGATAAACTCTTCTAGGTATTTATAACTGATAAACCGTCGTCAAAAGGATATAAAAGTGCGACAGACCGACCTGTGAAACGTCTATATCATATGGCACCTCTGCAAAGATCATGAAGCTGTAAGTTATTGAAATGGTGACGTAGTAATGGACGTAATCGGGAAATATTACTATGCTACAACAGCGTAGGGTCGCAGGGGTGTGACGTCATGTTTACATTTATTTCCTTATTCACTTAATTGTTAAGCCTTGTAGCAAAGAAGAATCGCACAAACGCTCTCCCGATCTATATTAAGCTGTATTTACCGCTGAGCCCTGCATCAGCCGAGTAGGCTTCGGTTCTACCAGCGTACTTTCACACCATACCACTCAATTAATTTCGCCAAACAGGCGATTTTATGCTGCGGCACGCAAACACCTCTTGAGATAAACGAATAAATTATATTTTTGTTTTTGCCGTCATGCCTAGCAAACTGGATTTTCTCTGACGTGTCACGTTTCAGGATACCATCGTATGCGATAGCACGTTATCAGGTTTCACCCTGTGTTTTTATTTCAAATTGGCATTTCAACTAGGCGTACCCGGGTGTGATAAGGAGTGTTTATGCGTCCGTTTTGTTTTTCTAACGATGCTAGTTTGTTGCACTTTTGAGCTCCGGTTCAGGACGCTTTAAGGTTTATGTGTCTCGTTTTTATCCTCTGTAACCACTAAACACATTAACACAATCTCTCGTCTGTACTGAAGTTGTGGCCTATGAACTATTAATTCCTTGTGTACAAAATATTTGATTCTATAAACAGCCGTCCACCATATTGCTGGCTTTACTCGACACAACCTTTAAACTGCTGACGAGTCAACTTATCCATTCACTGAACGATGCTATTTCGTCTGTGTTTCAGTCGCTGGTCTAGACTGTTACCGCTGCACTTATCTCAAGCTGGAGACGAGTAATGCAGCACTTGGCTATGTCCTGAAGGCATTCAGGTGACGATGGGATGAAGGGGGAGAGATAGGATTGGAGGGAGGGACAGGGATGTGTTTGTGTATATTAACGTTGTATCTTGAAGGCTGGCACATGGGACACCAATTTGGTCAGCACTGAATCTACGAACTGTCGAGCAATTAGTTTTAGTGATATTTAACCTTGGTTACGAGATCGTAATGGTTTCAGGCTTCGAACTGAACTTGACTGTGATGTGAGTCTATTGTTCACGAGTACACGTTGTTCTACGATTGTTTTCAGTCACTAAACTGATAACTTTTTGACAAATACTCCCAGAAACCGTAATGTTATTTCTTCTTTATATTGACGAAATTATCTTTAGGATGTTTAATTTGTCTGAGAATTAAAATGTTTCGCTTGTTAGCATGTTAGCAAAGGCAACAACACACATGCCGTGACCTGTGGGATAAAAAGTTAAGTCGTTTGCATCAATGCATTCGTGTTTACTTTCAGTAAACTTAGCAGTGACCACTGCAAATTAGAGAAGGACGAAGACCTACACGAGGTCAACAAGAGAACATGTCCACCAGCTGAGGACGGACAAGTCAGCAAGTGTGTTGTTCTCAATGGAACCGTCACTACGTCATTAGACTTGACGGTCACTTGTAAGTATTGGGTTCTTTCATGGCAGCTTGTTCTACGAACTCACTGTCTGTCTCACTGTCTGTCTCTGACGCGCGCGCGCGCGCGCTCTCTGTCTCTCTCTCTCTCTCTCTCTCTCTCTCTCTCTCTCTCTCTCTCTCTCTCTCTCTCTCTCTCTCTCTCTCTCTCTCTCTCTCTCTCTCTCTCTCTCTCTCTCTCTCTCTCTCTCTCTCTCTCTCTCTCTCTCTCTCTCTCCTCTCTCTCTCTCTCTCTCTCTCTCTCTCTTCTCTCTCCTCTCTCCCTCTCTCTCTCTCTCTCTCTCTCTCTCTCTCTCTTCTTCTCTCTCTCTCTCTCTCTCTCTCTCTCTCTCTCTCTCTCTCTCTCTCTCTCTCTCTCTCTCTCTTCTCTCCCTCTCCCCCCTCTCTCTCTCTCTCTCTCTCTCTCTCGCTGTCTCTCTCTCTCATTCTCTCTCTCTCTCTTCTTACATTCGCTTTTGTTTCTTTTCCCCTGCAGCCGTAGAGTTCAAGTACCACACCCTGACCAGGGACTGTGTGCAGGTCGCTGAGAATGACGCCACTACCACAGATGGCTGTCACGACGCACTGCCGTCCAGCGGACCTGTCAGACGGTTGATGAAGGGCTCGCTGCAAAGTCTAAGTGTAGGAGACGTCTCCTACAGGGGCACCGCCTGCTACTACGGCCACCTGACGGCAGCGGCCGGGCGTGTGTACCACGCACCAGCGGTCATCGTGACGCTTCTGGTGTCGTTTCTTCTGTCTGCAGTTGCATAAGACTTGATCTTCTCTCACGTCGGTGACGTTTCCATTGTCGTACAAGTCTCTGATTGATCGGAATTTATATATAAAGATAACTGGAGTAACTACGAACTCTGTCTAAATAAAAGAATGTCCTTGAAGACGACGGAGAATTTATGTTTAACACATCAAATAGGTGACAAGTCATGCAAGGGTTGAAGAATGATAATCTAAAAAATTCATGTTTTAAGTAAACAAGCTTAAGCATTTGGTTTGTTGCTTCGCCGTTGTCAGTCTAACTACGGATGCCGTTTTAAAATAATAAGACACCTCTTACAAGGAAATGGGGTTTAAGTGGGGATAAAAGATGAGCCACCCTATTGCTGGTTATCCTAACAACAGAGCAAAAATCGCTTTACCCGATAACCACAAAACACGTCTCATGGGTCACTGGGTGACGCCTCCTTATCGGTTTCACCGACTCGTATATACTGTAAATATATTCAACACTGTTGGGAGATAGACGAATGTGGATGGACGACTTTGGACTGTATATAACAACAAAATACTACGTGTAACATGCCTGTTACTGACTGTATCATATGTAGTACATTTAGATGCGTCAATGTACTTTGTATAGTCATTAGGCTAGGGTTTCGTTCTGATTTATATAATTTATATAATTGTCAGCTTGCGACAGCTGTCTACCTGAGTCATAGTCTGATGATAATATAGCGCATATCCAATCCATTTTCTAACATGTTGATATACGCTGTACATTTGTACAAGGTGTCTGATGAGATGTTCTTATGATGATTAAAACACGGACAGAATTATTTTATATTTCATTTTGGTTGTGCTTTCCTTGCATTGTGACGTACCTTTGTGTGTGTTTCACCGCACGATGATCATTTCACTGTGAAGGCAAAACGGTGCTGTTACAATATTAATATATAGTATATTTATAGTATAAAATATTAGTAGTGGTTATGTTATTAAGTGTCACGATAAACAGTTATAGCGCCTACACCACGAGACGTCTGAGCTCACACAGTGAGGCGAGGTCAAGAACAAGAGGATATTGGTCAGTCGTGGAAACAGTGACCTGACCCCCCCCCCAGAGTAATGGATGTCACTGTCACATGACAGATGTACATCTGGACAGACAAGCATCTGGAAAGACTTCAGATGTCTCTTAGCAGCAATATGCCATTACCAAGAGCATAGCGGTGAGCGTCCGATAATGACAAATGACATCTTCAACCAGTCGAAGGAAGATTGTTACGAAACTGAAGAAGAAAATATGTTTAAGAAGTTACAGGCGGTAGCTCAAGGATGCCAAGTCTGATCTTGACTATCGCTCATATGCAAACACACTATTGAAGAACAACCTTTCACCCCTGCCTGCTACGAAAGCGAATATGTGCTTCTTCTACCAGTGGTTGATAATTATCAAACATGAAATGTTGTATGGTAGCGTGGCCGAGCGGTCTAAGGCGCTGGTTTAAGGCACCAGTCTCTTCGGAGGCGTGGGTTCGAATCCCACCGCTATCAATCTTTTTACCTGCAGTTCGCAGTGATTTTTCGGGTTTTTTCGTGCATCGTTGAATAGTTAGTTGACGCGATGCAATGCAATGTCTCTGATGAGAAACGTTAAACCCTATGATAGAGAATTCACATAAGTTCAGTGTCACATAAAACGTCGTCATGCTAAAAGGAAGGACCCCCACCAAGTATATACGTACTTTCCGAAATCACATTAAGTTAAATAAATAACATCCAATATAAATAGTCGATCTGACGCCTTATAAAATGTATATACAATAGTTGCATCTGAAACGTATCATAATAAGTTAATAAGTCTTATTAATTGGTTTAAAATATCGTACACAAACGCTGCAATTAAGTTTATTCCCAGAATGGACTGCGCATACATAAACTAGATATACTGTTCAATAATTATAACAGTGTTCTTGGGATTTCTACGGAAACACAAATTTGTCCCCATTGCTTTTAGTTCATCGCGTGTAAAAAAGTGTCGTCATTAAATAAACACACTATTCATATTCGTAGTCTCCGCAAGCTCGTCACCATTACCTGACGATGTGAAAAATTACGATCTTCTCCCATGATACACCGCGCGCACGCAATTACAAGTAAATTATGGCAACTGATCGAGCGAAACAGTCACTTTTCGCACAATTTCTGACGCGAGTATCTGTCACATGACATTTGCGACCTGCTAGATCACGTTACGGTGACGTTGTCTGTTCACTAATTGAAAAGTTATTTGAAGTGTCACGGTATTCACGAATTGACAGAAACACTCTACATAGAAAAACGAACGCGAGTACAAGGACGCTGCAATAGTTTTGTTTATGGGCCGTTTCACAAGCAGTCATATGACTCATATGAGCTCATTTAAACGCGATGATTTTGCTCTATTAAATAGGTTTTGTTCAGTGTGTGTACGCACATGCGTGCGTGCGTGCGTGCGTGCGTGCGTGCGTGCGTGCGTGCGTGCGTGAGTGAGTAAGTGAGTGAGTGAGTGGGTGAGTCAGTGAGTGAGTCAATGAGTGAGTGAATCAGTGAGTGAGTCAGTATGTTCATGTAGTTGTGTGCGCGTGCATACGTGCGATGGGTATGTGTGTCGATCATGCGCATACAAAACCCATTATTTTACTGTCAATATAACGCCACATAGATCATAGTTGCGCTTATTCGAACGACGATATAAACCCCCACCAAACCATCAACGTCTTTGATTACGCAACTCCAACCGAACTAGGACGTAGCTCCATCGGGGTCATGTCAAAACATCCTCGTTTGATATTAACGAACAAGAGCAACACACATATTCTGTGGTAGTAAAGAAGGCTATGCTGTTTAAAGATTCTTTTCAATTCCATTTTTCGATTGTCTCATTTCAAACAAGACGTCCCAGAAATGAAATTGCGTATTCTCGTTACTGCTATCTAGTAACTGTTAGCTCGTTTTTGTAATTTCGTCTATGTAGTTTTGTGTTTCGTCAGATAAATTAACAATGGTAAGTTATTTGTTATCCAGAAATTGATTCTTAACATAGGAATATTTGTTTAAATACGCTTGTGACTACGCACGTTTTGTGAAGAAATTGCTGACTTGATACAGACTGATTACTTAAATACCAACTATTCTCTATATACCCCTGGGCCCTGCACATCCCTTTCAAAAACTCCTCTTCTAACACTGTGAAACAATTTATCCCCTTCTACTAGAGACGTTGAGTCAGCAGCACAATTTTATAATTTGCTAGAGACACATCTCTTTCGAAAAGCATTTAGTACATTATGTGCATGGCTTGATGAAATGACATTTAAGCGACGTGGAAATTTTACACGTTTTTACGTTCTAATCTAATTTTACAGAGTCAATACAAAAATGTATTTAACTTATGTTTTATAAACTTAACTTGTTATTCAACTTATTTTAACCTATTTTTTTGCCTATTTATTTAACTTATTTATTTAGCTTATATATGTGTGTGTTGTGCGTGCGTGCGTGCGTGCGTGCGTGCGTGCGTGCGTGCGCTTTACAAATGTTTCCAAATAGTAACCTCAGCCAATTAAATCGCCAATGGTGAGTGTGGTCGGACTCCGTTCATATGATGCAACATTTTGGAAGACTTCAGCCACACGTTGCTCGTATATTATGCAGTGTTTAGGAGGTGAATGGGTCATTATATTGGGATTCCCACCAGTCGTGTACCCGTTGGGGGTGGATAATTGCACTGTTCTCGCTGTTGCATCCTGCCACCCACGCAGCGTTGATAATCAGCTGCCAGGGGACCACTTCACTAACGTTGTTAAGAGCTCGTAAACCCGATTTTGCACCTTAAAGGAAAATGCAACCATACTGTTAAAATGCGTTAAAATCCCCCAATTCCCACATACCATTCATGGTAGAATATTGTAACAGATGTGTTTTGTTTAATTTTGTAAGAATGTTATATATCATAAACATTATTTTGAAACGTTAATTTCGTACCTCAGTGGATGGAGAGTTCGTTTTTAAATTGCCCACCAGAGGCACTAGCAGTTGTAGAAGTGTGACGTCACGCACCCACAGGCGAAACGCCCAAGATGTCAGCCTTCAGGGATGTTCAGTAATTCTCCTTAAGACTTACTAAATCATTTAAGAAAAAAATGTGGGATATGATTCAGTAAACAGTGTTCATTGGTTTGAAAACATTTTACTTTTTGGGTTGCATGTTCCTTTAAAATCAATTTATATCCTTAACAGTCATCTTGAATATACCTGAAATCTACTAACATCGCGATGCGCCAGCGGGACAATGTCTCTGGTGTGTCATGGAAATAGTCTCCACGGTAACTTTGAAATATAAATTGTTTAAAAAAGTTTTTTCTTTTCGTGATTGTTATCTTAATGAAATGGTATTCAGATCCCCAAGAGTAAGTTTATATGATTAACGCACCAGTCTGAACTGTGCCCGAAAACCATCGGGGAAAAAATTCCGATTTACGTTGCGGAACGAGACATCTGTTTCTGCCTCCAAAGAAACACATCCACACAACTGACATCACGACTGGGATGGTTTGTTTTGAGACGGTTCCCACTCGGAAATCAGCTCGGAGAGTTAATGGGATTCTCATCAGTGACGTGATGCGTGTTCGCAGTTTATCGACCTTTGGCTTCCTGTTGGCCGCCTGCACACGGAACAACATTCGACTGTAAAACACAAACATCGTCTGTCTTCAAGATATAGCAGTGAAATTCTTGACAGGTATCGATTCCGTCGGGGCCGCATCCTCGTGTAATTTCTACGGCGTGTCACAAGGATGAATAGACATACCAAAGCAAAGGTGACACAGCTACGCCAAATGGGAGTTGCGCTGTTGGAAGTGCTGTATCATCTATGCAGACATGGGCGCTACTAAATCATACTGTGAGCATCGGTTGATTGAGTTTAGATTCCGGCCGACACAGTACACGGGCTTTTTATGCAGCGGAACGTGGTGAAATAGTAACCGTCTCACACAGGCGCGTTGGCGGACATGTTAACTGTCTTGTTTTGAACCATCCGCGACACCCGACTTCAAAATCACTACAGAATCGTCGCACCTTTATACGACAGGAAAGCAACTACGATGGCATCGGTTGAAGACATGCTGGCCACAAACGAATCGTGGAGTATCAGTCGCGAACAGGAGATCTTTGAGCGGATGAGTGACTACACGTCGCTGTACGTAAATCCGGCCATCGGCGCCTGCGGAGTCGTCGGCAACGTGGCCAACATCGTCGTCCTGAGTCGAGGACTTTTCCGTCACCGCCGTCAACGTCACTTCGCCGCCCGCTCAGATGTAGCTACCACAGCGAGTCTCGTGGCGTTAGCCGTGGCCAACCTCGCCTTCTGTATCGCCGTCCTCCCTGCCTACTTCTTCGACGCCGCCGGTGGATATGCCGCCATTGTCTACGTCACCTACAGGGCGGCCTGCCTCAACGCCCTGTTGTTCCTCTGCACGTGGACCACGGTGCTGGTATCGGTGGGTCGCTATGTGACCGTGTGTCACCCGTTCGCTGCCCGCAACGCCGTCACCCTCGCTCGTGTCCTCGCCGCTTACGCCATAATCGCTGTTGCTTCCGTCGCTGTCACCATCCCACAGTTCTTGCGCAGCCGGATCCGGACCGCGCCTGGAGTGTACTACATCGAGCCGGTCACAGCTGTTGCGTCGGGGACATTCGCCGCCTGCCTACAAAGCGACGTGGGCCATACTGGGGTCGTTCGCGCCGCTGGTGATTCTCATTTACTGTAACTTCAACCTCGTTCTCGATGTCAAACGGAGCGGCTACCCCGGAAGACGGGGAGCGACGCGGGCGGGTGTCACCGTCGTGTTCGTCGCCATCGTGACGTCACACCTCCTGCTCGTCTGTCCGGCGACTGTCCTGAACGTGATCGCCGGCGCCTACGATGACTGCTCCGCCGAGACGTTCTACGTCTTCCTCAGTGTTGTCGTCGTCTGCAATTCGATGATCGTCGTCAACTTCGCCGGCAACTTCTTGCTCTACTGCGCTTACAGTGTGCCATTCAAGAAGCGGCTCACGCGCATGCTCTATAGTCGTTGTTCGCAAGTGACGCAGTGTGCCTAATGACGAAAGACCATAATAAGGTGTTCGTCCGCATCTGACAAAAATAAATAATATATATATATATATATATATATATATATATATATATATATATATATATATATATATATATATATAGCATTACGCAGGTTGTTTCTGTGAGGACATTTGTAGTGTGGAGTGAGTAGAAATTATGTTTTTTTGCAACGTGGCATCAGAGCTGTCAACCATGACAGATGACTGTCTGTGTTTTTATGTGTATTGATACCCGTGTCATTTTGATTAGTGATGTCAATATGACAGATCACTGTTTGATTCTTGCAGAAAGTAAGTTAGGTTAGATATTGTATTGTGGAATTTTTTTATACAATACCATAGTGGAAAAATTAGGTATTAGAATTTCACGAATTTTATACAATACCGTAGTGGAAAAAACCTGGCAGATAACGAAGGAAACGTTATAATGGCCGCCTGTTAGGAACTCATATATGGTCTTCGTCTAGTGTAGACATCTCGTCAAGAGGAGACAGCTGCCGGTGTAATCTCGGTAAGAGGATATAGCTATCGGTACAATCTTCGCGTATGTGATGGAAGCCGCGCGCACGGGACACCGTATGCCTAGCACTGAGAAAGGTTGGACATCTTCACAACTCGGACATACTGAGGGTGGAATAAGCATTGAGATGGCCCTTGTGAGTTATGAGTGTGCACGACTATATTTGCAGTGGGCAGTCAAGTGTTGTTAGCGCTCCTTCGGTTGCAGCGCAGTCGCCACCGTCGACATCAAAACGATTCCCACGTGATGTAGGTTATGTATAACTAGTACTTAAAGCGACATGATCAGTTCGTGGCTTTTTATTTTTATTGCAAAATCATGTTAATCAGTATAAGTTATAACTATTGTAGCGTCTTGACCGCCAATAAATGTTTTATCGAAACAGAACTGACTTCGTAATGTTAAATGTCGAATGTTTATAAGAATCCCGACGCTGTCACTCAAATCGCCGCGAGTGACACCCACCCTTTGACCTTTACCAACTGGGAGCCGTGCACCTGGCTGGGTGTGGCGTTAGTGTCGTCAACTTGTGTTCACGTGATACTGCATCGCGTGATCATGCATTTCCTTCTGGGCTTTTAGCCACGCCTACTACGGTTTCGAAAACGCCTCGTGGTCGATGTGTACCCAGAGTTAAGCGCCCTTACTGCGTCTATTTTCAACCACTAAATGGTGCATGAAAACATATTTTGACTGTCTTTACGCTATAATAGGTATAACTTATACCGTATAACATGATTTTGCAATAAAAATTAAAAGCCACGAACGGACCATGTTGCTTTAAACGGTTTATGTCATGCACGAATGTATTTCATCCACATCCACAGTATCACACCAACTGCTCGCTCTCCGGCGTGGTGAGTCCCGTTAGGTTACATGTTTGATCTGCCCCGCTGCACCAGTTGCCACAACATTTACGTATGAGACACTGTTGTCATTACGGAGTTGGAGACCATCGACTATAGGAGGTGGATGGACCGTTGGTTATTCTGACGGTATACATAACAATTCGTGATGTCGTGTCTTCTGTTACGCTGACGATAGGATGGAAGATCATGTTGTGTGATTGATTTTGATCATATTATCTAATTGGCTTTGTTTGACTAGGTTTTGTTTCATGGTAGCCATCTTGCTCAAATTACTATATGTAAAGTATTTTTTTAAAGATTTGTTGTTCTAATTATGCATATTTTAAACGTCTTAATGACTGTGTTTTAATTTTTATTTTATCGGGCGCTATGTAAGTATTATCATTGTTATCTGCAGATCCGACATTCGTAATGCAACATACTGCGTCTGAAGCTAATGTAACAGATACTATTATAAACACTATTGTATCTTAGAGCTGTCACTGTGTGGCAGCTATTTAGTAAAAAGGTATAGTTGACACCTCAGCCTGCACATGGTAAAGGTCAACCTGGCAGATTGATTTTTTGCATTCTACCTTTTTGTTATTAATAACTATAAGTGATTCGTGTACTTAAATTATTCTGAATAACACTGTTATGTCTTATTATTACTTATTCATTGTTCGAATGCTAGTCATTGATAATATCTATATGTCATATACCTTATGTTATATGTGTATGTCATGGTTTTGTGTATATTTTACATAATTATCCGGTAGATTGTGACTGTTAGTTTCATTATATTATTGTATTCTATTGTATCAGAGAGTTCTGATACTGGCTGGTGAAGCCACATGTATATTGAAGACTCTCATCATAAAAAGACGATTACACCTTTTTACAGGTGTTGTGCCGTTGAATTGATTTGGTCTCTCGAACTGCCGATGAGCGAAACCGCAAGACTAACCAGACGGCTCCAGATGTTGTTTGTCATGACACCGCGACAGTCTGTCACATAATGCTACTGTTAATTGTGCATTAATTGGCTACTTCTAGCAAAACGAGTTGTCAGGCTAATGAAACTGTCATCATAGATCTGTTATGTATCGCACTCACTGTTTTATACCGTAATATTTCTTCTAAACAACCGACCTACTTAGATAATCTGTTACATTCCCCTGATATCCCTACCACTTTTAGATCATCCGTTTCCAAATAACTGTTTGTTACTAAAACTAAGCTGAATATTGGCAAACGTGCTTTCTCTGTAGCTGCGCCAACTATCTGGAATCAACTCCCCATTACAATTAAATCTTCTGAAACTATAGCCATCTTGTCTTAAAAAAGTCAAAACATAATGTGTTTTAAACTGATATTCTACCATACAATTTCAGAAATACCACGCTCCACTGACGACTTTTCCTGGCCCTGTTTATGATTGAGCCTCTGAGCTTGAATGTTTAAGAATATCAGCGCTATAATAAAAGTGTTATAATTACAGTTACTACTATCACTACGAGTCACATATATATAAATTATATATATATATATATATATATATATATATATATATATATATATATATATATATAATTTATATAATTTATTAGTGACACAATTTTACAGGGTGAGAATATAATATTTGAATTCAACAACGTATCCGGGCTAAACAGATGAGATTGGGTGAGAAAACAACTGTGTTAAAATTCCAGAGAAATCCGATGAGAGGAACAGACGCATCAACGCACCCAAAGTTGATCGTTTATCGCATAGTGATAAATGTAGGAACTTGTCCATTTGACAGTTACATGCGTTCAATGGTGAACTTTAGTGTTCTAGCCTATGAACGTTTTCGTTGATTTGGACTCATCAGGTCCTAGAACAAATTCAGCTTGACTGCCCAAGCGGCAACATTGAGCAACTAAACCCAAGATGGCCACTGGTCAGATCTTTGAAAATACATGAGAACCACTTGTCTTTCATTCTTTGTAACATATTGACAATGACTTTGACACAAAATTACTTAAAGCGACAAATTCCCTTAAAGAAAAATATGAATGCGAATGTTATTAACGATACTTGTACTATACATTATGTGTGACATGAGTGAATATGTGTTTCAAATCATTTAACTGATGACCGAGTTATCTTTTCTCATAAACAAATGTATCAAATGCTGTAAGATTATTTATTTATATTCATGAGTAAATAAAAATAAAATTTCATAGATGTTTACCTTTACTTACGTATTACTTTTCGTGGGAGTATTTCCTGTTAATTCCATTTTGCCTTGAATGATTTCTTCGGGAAACAGGCTGGTATTCAACTTGTCTGGTACGGTTTGACTTATTCGGTAAAAAGCACGCCAGATCAGATTAGGATTCTGTCTCGTAGACTTTATAGCTGTAATACAGTACCTTGTCTGATCTCTGTCTCTGCAACTAGGTTTTATCGACTATGAATATTGCGCAATTATATTGCCCGATAAATTGCCGGTGCAAGCAAGTGCATGTCAGTTGGTAAGATTGTCATGCCTCTCTGTCCCCGCAGTATAAACGGTCTTCCTTCTCAGTAGTCAATGGAGTTCCGCTTCCCCGTCCATCCGCCCGACCGCCATACATACATACATACATACATACATACATACATACATACATACATACATACATACATACATACATACATACATACATACATACATACATACATATATAACATATATACATACATACATACATACATACATACATACATACATACATACATACATACATACATACATACATACATAACATATATACATACATACATCAGTGTATGTATGTATAAATATACACACAGTATAACACATATATATTATATATATATATATATATATATATATATATATATACATGGATGTATGTATGTATGTGATATGTGTATGTAGGTATGCATGTATGTATGTATGTTATATGTGTATGTATCATTGTATGTATGTATGTATGTATGTATATTTATGTGCGTGTGCGTGTGCGTGTGCGTGTGCGTGTGCGTGTGCGTGTGCGTGTGCGTGTGCGTGTGCGTGTGCGTGTGCGTGTGCGTGTGCGTGTGCGTGTGCGTGTGCGTGTGCGTGTGCGTGTGCGTGTGCGTGTGCGTGTGCGTGTGCGTGTGCGTGTGCGTGTGCGTGTGGTCGTGCTGTGCGTGTGCGTGTGCGTGTGCGTGTGTCGTGTGCGTGTGCGTGTGCGTGTGCGTGTGCGTGTGCGTGTGCGTGTGCGTGTGCGTGTGCGTGTGCGTGTGTGTGTGGTGTGTGTATATATATATGTATTTTATTATATCGTATGGTTGATTTTTATATATATATATATATATATATATATATATATATATATATATATATATATGGGGGCATCAGTATATATATGATACATATATATATATACTACTTATATTTATCTAAGGCTATAGTTAAGCCAAGTGTGCTGCGGCCATTGTTGGTTGACAGTTTTCGTGATCTACTAATCTGCAGGGTATACGATCACGTGGGTTGGAGCTATCACTGTGTATGTATATTAATGCTACAATATGTTGTCATATATATATATATATATATATATATATATATATATATATATATATATATATAATATATATGATATATATATATATGGCTAAATTTAATATATATATTATTTGATATATATATATTTTATATATATATATATATATATATATATATATATATATAAATATATAATAAAAATAAGTAAATGTTTAATTTTGAATACTATAAATAAAAATATATTTTGATTATATATTAATTATATAAAAACCAGTTGTAAAAACATAAGTAAAATGTCGTTTATATGTGTTTTCAGACATGACATTAACACGTGACAAAAAACAGTATATTTTCGACGTTGTATCATATGTGGAGAATTATATAAAATCGTACCTTTTGGAACTTCTTACCTATCTAAGCATAAGTCCTTTTCATCTTCATTATAAAATTACACAACGTACAGACCAGTGTTGTTTTAGCAGGTCTGTCAACTCTGACATCCGAAATACAGTGTGTATGCCAGGTCACAGCTGTTGCAGTGCTATATTAAATTTCTATCCGACATGAGTAAATGATCAGCTTTAGCAACCCTGTGGGGGGGCGCACGAAGGTGTCCGGGAGGACAGAAGTTGGACTGAATGTGGTAGATTCCTCTTCCTGCAACAACCGTAAGCTTCAGAAAGTATGGTCTTGGGCATAATGCATAAAGCATCAAGCCAACTTGCTTGCAGTTGAGCTCTGGCTACATTTTGTTGGAACGCTTCAAGTGTGGCTGGTAATGAATATTGTTTTAGTACAAAAGCTTATTTTGCTTACTTTGGAAGTCAAAGCCACAACGAAGTATATGGCGTGATCCACTGCGTCTGACAAAGGTGGTGCGCTGGTGCTTCCTCATACGATGAGACAACACCGACCACATCTCAGAACTGTCGGAGCTGCAACCTGGCAGGTGTTGAGCAGCTAGGGAATCTGACATCTGAGAACATTCAGAGCTGCAACCTCGGATGCGGTGAGCAGCTAGGGAATGTGACATCTCAGAACATTCAGAGATGCAACCTGGGAGGCGGTGAGCAGCTAGGGAATCTGACATCTCAGAACTTTCAGAGCTGCAACCTGGGAGGCGATGAGCAGCTAGGGAATCTGACATCTCAGAACTTTCAGAGCTGCAACCTGGGAGGCGGTGAGCAGCTAGGGAATCTGACATCTGAGAACATTCAGAGCTGCAACCTCGGGTGCGGTGAGCAGCTAGGGAATGTGACATCTCAGAACATTCAGAGATGCAACCTGGGAGGCGGTGAGCAGCTAGGGAATCTGACATCTCAGAACTTTCAGAGCTGCAACCTGGGAGGCGATGAGCAGCTAGGGAATCTGACATCTCAGAACTTTCAGAGCTGCAACCTGGGAGGCGGTGAGCAGCTAGGGAATCTGACATCTGAGAACATTCAGAGCTGCAACCTGGGAGGCGATGAGCAGCTAGGGAATCTGACATCTGAGAACATTCAGAGCTGCAACCTCGGATGCGGTGAGCAGCTAGGGAATGTGACATCTCAGAACATTCAGAGCTGCAACCTGGGAGGCGGTGAGCAGCTAGGGAATATGACATCTCAGAACATTCAGAGCTGCAACCTGGGAGGCGGTGAGCAGCTAGGGAATCTGACATCTCAGAACATTCAGAGCTGCAACCTGGGAGGCGGTGAGCAGCTAGGGAATATGACATCTCAGAACATTCAGAACTGCAACCTGGGAGGCGGTGAGCAGCTAGGGAATCTGACATCTCAGAACTTTCAGAGCTGCAACCTGGGATGCGGTGAGCAGCTAGGGAATCTGACATCTCAGAACTTTCAAAGCTGCAACATGGGAGGTGTTGAGCAGCTAGGGAATCTGACATCTCAGAACTTTCAGAGCTGCAACCTGGGAGGCGGTGAGCAGCTAGGGAATCTGACATCTCAGAACTTTCAGAGCTGCAACCTGGGAGGTGTTGAGCAGCTAGGGAATCTGACATCTCAGAACTTTCAGAGCTGCAACCTGGGAGGTGTTGAGCAGCTAGGGAATCTGACATCTCAGAACTTTCAGAGCTGCAACCTGGGAGGCGGTGAGCAGCTAGGGAATCTGACATCTCAGAACTTTCAGAGCTGCAACCTGGGAGGCGGTGAGCAGCTAGGGAATCTGACATCTCAGAACTTTCAGAGCTGCAACCTGGGATGCGGTGAGCAGCTAGGGAATCTGACATCTCAGAACTTTCAGAGCTGCAACCTGGGAGGCGGTGAGCAGCTAGGGAATCTGACATCTCAGAACTTTCAGAGCTGCAACCTGGGAGGCGGTGAGCAGCTAGGGAATCTGACATCTCAGAACTTTCAGAGCTGCAACCTGGGAGGCGGTGAGCAGCTAGGGAATCTGACATCTCAGAACTTCAGAGCTGCAACCTGGGAGGGTGAGCAGCTAGGGAATCTGACATCTCAGAACTTTCAGAGCTGCAACCTGGGAGGCGGTGAGCAGCTAGGGAATATGACATCTCAGAACTTTCAGAGCTGCAACCTGGGAGGCGGTGAGCAGCTAGGGAATCTGACATCTCAGAACTTTCAGAGCTGCAACCTGGGAGGCGGTGAGCAGCTAGGGAATATGACATCTCAGAACTTTCAGAGCTGCAACCTGGGAGGCGGTGAGCAGCTAGGGAATCTGACATCTCAGAACTTTCAGAGCTGCAACCTGGGAGGCGGTGAGCAGCTAGGGAATCTGACATCTCAGAACTTTCAGAGCTGCAACCTGGGAGGCGGTGAGCAGCTAGGGAATCTGACATCTCAGAACTTTCAGAGCTGCAACCTGGGAGGCGGTGAGCAGCTAGGGAATCTGACATCTCAGAACTTTCAGAGCTGCAACCTGGGAGGCGGTGAGCAGCTAGGGAATCTGACATCTCAGAACTTTCAGAGCTGCAACCTGGGAGGCGGTGAGCAGCTAGGGAATCTGACATCTCAGAACTTTCAGAGCTGCAACCTGGGAGGCGGTGAGCAGCTAGGGAATCTGACATCTCAGAACTTTCAGAGCTGCAACCTGGGAGGCGGTGAGCAGCTAGGGAATCTGACATCTCAGAACTTTCAGAGCTGCAACCTGGGAGGCGGTGAGCAGCTAGGGAATCTGACATCTCAGAACTTTCAGAGCTGCAACCTGGGAGGCGGTGAGCAGCTAGGGAATATGACATCTCAGAACTTTCAGAGCTGCAACCTGGGAGGCGGTGAGCAGCTAGGGAATATGACATCTCAGAACTTTCAGAGCTGCAACCTGGGAGGCGGTGAGCAGCTAGGGAATATGACATCTCAGAACTTTCAGAGCTGCAACCTGGGAGGCGGTGAGCAGCTAGGGAATCTGACATCTCAGAACTTTCAGAGCTGCAACCTGGGAGGCGGTGAGCAGCTAGGGAATCTGACATCTCAGAACTTTCAGAGCTGCAACCTGGGAGGCGGTGAGCAGCTAGGGAATCTGACATCTCAGAACTTTCAGAGCTGCAACCTGGGAGGCGGTGAGCAGCTAGGGAATCTGACATCTCAGAACTTTCAGAGCTGCAACCTGGGAGGCGGTGAGCAGCTAGGGAATCTGACATCTCAGAACTTCAGAGCTGCAACCTGGGAGGCGGTGAGCAGCTAGGGAATCTGACATCTCAGAACTTTCAGAGCTGCAACCTGGGAGGCGGTGAGCAGCTAGGGAATCTGACATCTAGAACTTTGACCTCCACTGGGAGGGCGGTGAGCAGCTAGGGACCTGTAAGGACCCCTTTTCAGAACTTTCCCCAAACCCCCAACCCCGGGGGCGGGAAGCAAAAACCAATCTGAAAATCAGAGCCAATGGGAGGCGGTGACCAGTTTGGTTTTAAAGTGAAATCTAAGAATTTAAGATGCAACCTGGGAGTCGGGCAGCCTAAAGGGAACTACATTCGAACATAAGAACTCATCTGATGATGCGGTGTTGTTCTAGGGATATGAATTATAAAACTTTAATTTTTCATAACTTCATAATGGAGGGAATGATACAGCTAGGGAATCTTTACATTAAATTTTTTACAAGGGGGGCAGTTGAGCCAATACTTTTAAATTTTAATCCAGACCCTTTCAGACTTTTCCAATGGGAGAGGTAAACCTATTTAAATTAGTGCATTTAAAACATAACAGACATTTCAACCAGAGGCGATGATCGGATCTTTTCGGAATAGACTGTCTTAAAATTTATAGAGCTAATGGAGGAGGTATAGCAGGCTTTAAAAAGGGAATATGACATCTAAATTTCATACATTTTCCCAACCCGGACTTCGATAGCGCTAGGAATCTGAATCTTTTTTAAAATTTAAAGCTGCAATGGAAGGGGGTGAAGCCCTTTGGTTAAGAATGGGAACCCAAAATTACATGCTTTCCCTAAATATTTTTCGATATAGCTTGTATGTGGAAACCTCCAAAATTATTCCATAAGTCAAGGGGAGGGATACACTAAGGGTAATACATTATTTTAAGTTCAACCTGGGAGCGGTGCTAACATTGAATTTAAAGCGAGGTTGGTGAGCAGCTAGGGAATTTGACGCGATAGACAGGTGCTCTTGTGTACCTCCACTGGCGTCTACGGTGTGTGTGTGTCATCCGCTATGGTGACCTGTACAGGACCAGTCTCTGCATGTGGAACTTGCAGAGTATCGCCTTTCGCCAACCTCCAACCCCTGTCGGGGAGGAAGCAATACCAATGTGACAGCTGAGCCAATTAAGGCTGTGACCAGTTTGTTTGTTTTTAATGTGAAATACTAATGATTAAGATAAGTAAACTGGTCGTCGTCATCCTCAAAAGAACTATATTACGAACAAAAGAACTATATTGTAACAAATGATTGCGTGTGTTTGTTCTATGTATATGAATTAATAAAACTTATAATTTTTCATAACTTCATAATAAGGGTAATGATACATAATAAATCTTCACATTAATATTCTTACAAGACAGTTGTGCCATATTACTTTAAATTATAATACCATACCCCTTTACCACTTTTGCCTTTAATGGTTATGTAAACCTATTTCAATTAGTGCATTTAAAAAATAACAGTTACAATTACAATCCAGATCGATGATCGGATCTTTACGGAATAGACTGTTTGAAATTATTTGAATAGAGCTAATGATAGGAGGTATATTGCACGTTTGTCTTGTTCGAAAGGAGTGAATATGTAGATGTAATTATACATACATTTTCCAACTTAACTTCGATATCTTAAATATCATGCAATTTTATAAAATTTAAACGAGTAAAGAAGGGGTGTGAATGTTCCCTGTAGTTTGTTTTAAGAATGGAACAAACTATACTTGCTTGCCCAGTAAATATTTTTTGCGATATAGGTTTTATATGTGGATCCCCACAAAATTATTCCATAAGTCAAGTAGGATACACTAAGGTGTAATAAATTATTTTAAGTTCAACTACTGGAAGGTAGTGGTTAACTTTATTGATTATGTATAAAGCAGTAGTTAGTTTGTTTTTGCATGCATTTGTATGTTCTTGCCAACTCAGTTTTTCGTCAATAGGAAGGCCTAGAAATTGCATACATTTTGTTCGCTGAATTATGTTATTTAATATCATTAGTAGTAAATCTTCTTTCTGTCGAGGACGTGATCTAGTAAATAACATATATTTGGATTTATAAATGTTTAAAGATAGTTTATTGGTACGAAACCAGTATGCTAATATGTCAAGTTCATAGTTCGTATCTTTGTGTATTTCACTAATTTGTTTTCCAGTTATGTATATAGTAGTGTCATAAGCAAACAATATCGGTTTACATATATTAAAATATAATATAATGCAGAACATAACAACGCGACGTTACAGGTGTGAACATGAGGCGCGTTGTGTTCATTGTTGTAGACTAGCGTATCATATATCATTATATCTTGTTTCATTGTTGCAGAATACCATATTATATAGCATGATATCATGCTCTTCATCAGACACCAGGTGGCGTCACAAGTATTGCCACATGTTGATGTTAAATAATAAACAGATTCACAACACCTTTCCGCTCAGGTAGAGGAGTTGTACACATTAAAGCCCTGTGCGGGCTGGAAATCTGAGCTCGCAGCCCGCCCCGCACATTACAATTCAGCCCGCAGCCCGCCCTGCACCGCAGTAACTTGGCCCGCAACCAGCCCGCTCCGCAAATGTTGCCACATCCAAGCCCGCTGCCCGCTGCCCGCTGCCCGCTGCCCGCTGCCCGCCCCCCGCCCCCCGCAGCCCGCAGCCCGCCCCCCGTCCCGCAGTAATTTGGCCCGCCGCCCCCCCCCCCCGCAGTAACTTGGCCCTCAGCCCGCAGTAATTTGTCAAAAGTCAGCCCGCAGCTCATAACAGTTTGAATAGCTAATATGGAATAATTAAATTAAAAAATAATTAAAAATAATTAATCTTTATTGAAATTTAGTTAATACATTAAGTAATAATGTATTAACTAAATTTCATTATTTTATTGATTACAAATACTTTTAATTCAGTATGAGAATTAATATATGGATAGTTATATTTTTTATTCATCGGTCTTTTATTAACCAGATAATTACTTGAAATTCAAGTAACCACACTTTTCAGTCCGATAGAAATAATTATGTTGGAAGTCACTGTGATTTACACACATTGTGTGACCTTATTTCCTGTGAATGTTCCTAGGCAAAACTGTTACTTTTTCTGTGACTTCTTTTACTCTGAATTAATTTCTACACCCACTAATGAACGTCTGAAACTGGCAGGGACAAACAACGAAACAATGACATATTCTTACTCCTTTCAACAGTTATCAAAGTGTTTTGTTACGAGAATGCCCACTGGCAACATGTCATTTACTAAATCGTCATTGATGTGGTTAGCACTTGTTATCATAAAACAGTTAAACGTACACACCCACACGCTTGCATACGCCATGCATGCAGTCATGCACGACATCTAGTTGCACGCACACATGTATGAACACATGCATGCATGCACATCATTAGACGCACACGTGCAGCTGTGCACACAACACACAGTGTCACACACACAAAGGTCTATCAGGTAATCCCCCAACTAACAGACACAAACAATGTGCAAATTGTGAGCGAAACTACGCGGGCTGGAAAGCTGAGCCTGCACCCACCCCGCAACGATATCACTCGGCCTGCAGCCCGCCCCGCATATTTGCCATATCCTGGCCCGCAGCCCGGCACGCACCGCACTGGTCTTGCCCGCAGCCCGCAGCCCGCAGCCCGCAGCCCGCAGCCCGCAGCCCGCAGCCCGCAGCCCGCAGCCCGCAGCCCGCAGCCCGCAGCCCGCAGCCCGCAGCCCGCAGCCCGCAGCCCGCAGCCCGCAGCCCGCAGCCCGCAGCCCGCACCGCAGCCCGCAGCCCGCAGCCCGCAGCCCGCAGCCCGCAGCCCGCAGCCCGCACCCCGCAGCCCGCAGCCCGCAGCCCGCAGCCCGCAGCCCGCAGCCCGCAGCCCGCAGCCCGCAGCCCGCAGCCGCAGCCCGCAGCCCGCAGCCCGCAGCCCGCAGCCCGCAGCCCGCAGCCCGCAGCCCGCAGCCGCAGCCCGCAGCCCGCAGCCCGCAGCCCGCAGCCCGCAGCCCGCAGCCCGCACCCCACAGCCCGCAGCCCGCAGCCCGCAGCCCGCAGCCCGCAGCCCGCAGCCCGCAGCCCGCAGCCCGCAGCCCGCAGCCCGCAGCCCGCAGCCCGCAGCCCGCAGCCCGCAGCCCGCAGCCGCAGCCGCAGCCCGCAGCCCGCAGCCGCAGCCCGCAGCCCGCACCGCCCCGCAGCCGCAGCCGCAGCCCGCAGCCCGCAGCCCGCAGCCCGCAGCCCGCAGCCCGCAGCCGCAGCCCGCAGCCCGCAGCCGCAGCCCGCAGCCCGCAGCCCGCAGCCGCAGCCCGCAGCCCGCAGCCCGCAGCCCGCAGCCCCAGCCCGCAGCCCGCAGCCCGCAGCCCGCAGCCCGCAGCCCGCAGCCCGCAGCCCGCAGCCCGCAGCCCGCAGCCCGCAGCCCGCAGCCCGCAGCCCGCAGCCCGCAGCCCGCAGCCCGCAGCCCGCAGCCCGCACCGCACCGCACCGCACCGCACCGCACCGCACCGCACCGCACCGCACCGCACCGCACCGCACCGCACCGCACCGCACCGCACCGCACCGCACCGCACCGCACCGCACCGCACCGCACCGCACCGCACCGCACCGCACCGCACCGCACCGCACCGCACCGCACCGCACCGCACCGCACCGCACCGCACCGCACCGCACCGCACCGCACCGCACCGCACCGCACCGCACCGCACCGCACCGCACCGCACCGCACCGCACCGCACCGCACCGCACCGCACCGCACCGCACCGCACCGCACCGCACCGCACCGCAACAAATACAAAATCGAGCCGGGCCGAAACCCGCCCCGCGCAGGGCCTTAGCACACATGATGTTCTATGTAAGAAGAATACACGAGAAAGTAATGAATAAAAACCGACCACTCCGTGTGGCTTTACCTATCTCGCAAATGTATTACATATACATGTAAACGTCCTTCTTGGTCCTATAAAAACTCCACCTGTCCATCAGTCACGCTAAATAAGCACAGGTATGTCATCATGTAGCGCGCGACTCACCATATGTGTTCCTCTTGTAACCATTCAGCCACGCTGCTATTAGTGCACAAAGACGATTCGCACCCGAACAGTCATTACTGACGTAAGACAACATTAATTTTAGCTTTGTCCGCTATTCCCCGACAAAAGAGGTCTCAATAGAAATAGCATTGTGAAGGTTGTATGAATTTGTTTAGGACTTTGTCGTGTTTGAGTGAATAGAAATTATGGTTTCGTGCAATTAGGACATATGTCAGACGGTGTTTTTTCTGCGTAAAGGTGTCATTTTGATTGTTCTAGCAGAACTTAAAGAATATCAGGTTGGACAGTAGTTTGTTGGAAACTGAGGTATTCAAATTTCACGCGTGGATATAGCAAGGTGTGAATGTGTCAGTAAGAGTTCTGGCCAAATTTTGTAGAAAATACCGGAAAGGCTACTATGAGAAATACAAATGTGGTCATACGTCTAATGTCAGGCACGCATTGGTCCTGCACAGTAAATACGACTAAGGCAGAGTGGATACATTGTGTACTTCCTAACTCCCATCGTCGTTGCCTGTTCAGGTAAACCTTTCCAACATACAAAACGATATCTTGACGCATGCCTCAATTTCGAACTCGGCAGTGCTTACTATCGTTATTTGAAATACAAACACACGTTGCTCATTTAGATGTATGAAAACCTACGCGACAAATACAGAGTGTCTGTTTTCAAATTCCCACCGAGATCCAAAGTAGCATTACTATAAACATGTTCTGAAAGAGAAAAGGGATAATACATTTTATTTCAATGTTGGAACGTTCTTCAGGCAGGCGATTGAAATGAACATGAATGTCTTTACCATACATGCGCATGGTGAAATTGAGCGGTGTTACAAATTATTTAAATAACAACACGCAGTCAACATATTTCATTTGACAAGAGCATGTTTGCGGCAGTTATACCGACATTTCCAATAACACTAGTCATGTTATTTGTAATTACACGACACACATAATGACAACCACACCTATTGTTATCTTGCTGTGCCAATAGAACGCTAAATTCGTCAAACACGTTCACGTTCCGCAGCAATAATTCTGATTTCAATTTTCGGTTAACTGCAGCCAGAGCGAAGTTGTTTCTGCTACCTTTTGATTGTCTCTTGTCGTTCTCAGGAAATGGTGGCGTCGTCACATAGACAAGTTTGAAACCGTATTTCACGCTTTTCTTCTGGATGCCACTTAGCACATTCACTAAATCCATTAATACATTCATTGTGTGTTGTATACCGATGTGGGCCATGTCATGTGCTCCTGTTTGAATTATCACTACATCATGCCGATCTAACGTTTCGTTTTTTAGATAGTTTTCCCACAAATTCGGGAATTGGAACACTTTATTCACAGTCAGATAATGAATGTTCTCCACTGACAGAGACAGATGCTGCGTAGGTATATGCGGTGGTATATTGTAGCACATATGCATGTAGTAGTCACATTTGAATCGCGTGTGGGATGCTCCAATGCAGAATAGTTTCCTTATGTTTTTGATGCAGCTGCAAATTGCTGACTTAGTCATCTCGACGTAGTCTGCACCATTGGGTGAAGTTGCTACCCAAAGTGTCTTCTTCAAGTACCAGGTAACAGCGTTTGTATTACTGGCTGAGTGACGCAACGACAAACCACTGTCTTTATGCTTAGGGTTACAACTACGGTGTTGCCAGAGCAGTTTCTTGATTGGAATGTGATTACCAGTGTAGGCCGTGAAATTAAAATACATGAGCCACACACTTATGTTTCGACACGTGCATGCCGGTAACGGGCAATGGGCAACATACGTGCCGTTAAAGAAATCGTCGTAATGACATATTTGTGACGATATCGATTCGCTACGGACAATGAAACTGCTACCGCCCAGTGACGGTGCATTCCCGTCACGTTCTTCGATGACGATATCTGTCGACGACAACGCCTTTACATGATAATGATATCCCGCTGGTAATTTCACTACCGTAGCATCATGATTGATAGCCAACCTAAAATGCGGGTTGTATTTCTTGAAATGCTGGTATTGCTGTAATTCCGTTTCACCGATAACGTCGTAAATTTCATTACCATATGTGTACATTGTGTCGTCTTCGAATGTGCTGCATTTCTTTTTAACCATCTCCTGTTTCACATTTTTTAAATTGTCTTTCTGAAGGAACAAGAACAGACGTAAAACGGTGCTCAACACCAAGGCGAGCACAACCACTGCTTTGATGTTCTTTGTCGCGAATAACAAATGAAATCTTTGTCGCGAATAACAAATCCGTAAGCACGCCATGAAATCGTCGCCTGGTGTTGATCTGTATATGTGAATTGTCGACGGGGTCGAGGTAGACAGCTGAACTCTTATAACGTCGACTTCCTGTCGGATGAATCTGAAAGTCAAATATAATCGTGAGCATAGTTCATCTTTTTCAATACGTAACACTTAAGTGACCTTTAGTCAAAATCGCAAGCCATGGAATCTAACTATTAAGTGGAAATCGGCTATTATAATTCGTCGACTAATACACAGGAAGAAGACGGAGTATTATGCTGTTTGACGCGTAGCAATCAGATACACCCAGCAAACGATTTGCGGTATCCACGCTGGATATTGATGGTTACATTGGAAATAAAAGGCTTATTATCATACCGATTTAGAGATACACCCCTTCAATGTGAGCCTTATTCTGCACCCTTTAGAGTACACATGTCCACCCTTATTGCATATACGTCGTATTTTATTGGTATTATACGGCGCGTTTTTGTTCAGGGATGGTAATTACATGCCTTTGAAATCCAGGCGACCGTGTGGCTATCTTGCTACCCACGTCTGCTTCCTCAATTTAACGATTCTTTTAAAAGAATCGGTTTATACAACTCGCAGGCACAACCATCAACTCATTGAGTTGTGTTTTGTAAACTATTATTAACCTCATGGATCCTGAACCGCGATCTTTCGGGGTTTTACACTAGTGTGTGCACTAATCCCTAGATGTCACTAGTTTTTCGCGATAACTCCATCACATTATACCCGGATGTAGACAGGACGTGATCGACTGCCTTTATTATTTGACTACAGTATGTTTTCGAGCCTAATGATGTAACACCACAATAACGTGTTCGTCCGCCATTACCCGACCAAAGAGTACCCTAACGAAATGGTTGTCTGAATTTTTGTGAGGACATATGTAGTGCGAAGTGACTAGAAATTATGTTTATATGCAGCATGATACATTTGTCATTTAGATTGGTGATGTCAAAACGATAGGTCACTGTCTGATTCTAGCAGATATGAAGGGGCGTCAGGTTTAAACGTGATGTGTGGGACTCTGAGGTATTAGAATGTCACGAATATTCCATGGTACGTCTATCAATGGAGGATAAATATGCTGTGAAATTTTCAATAACAGGTCCATTTAAATTCGATAGGAAATGAAGGAAACGTTATAATGGCCGCCTATGGAAATCGCAAATGTGGTCTTGGGCCTACATAAGTTCAGCTCTCCAACATAGTGCAATCAGCATCGGTATATAACAACACAGACGATTCAGGCCCCACAGCGTGGGAGAGTAGTTTAAATGGCGACAACTTTCAAGCATCAGTCAGTAGTACATGTAAGCATATCCAAGTCTAAATTATCATCACTTTATATACTTATTGTGACGATGCGTTGGCTATATCAATGTTCCTTTGATATGCCAGAATAAGAGATTTAGTGCTAATTGTGTCTTAATGACACTTAAAGTGAGACACCGGATGGCTGTCCCCACATTTTAACATCCGGTCATTCTGTGGAAGGGCCGATTAAGTTACTCCTTCAATCATCTCAGTTACTTTCTATCAACGCGGCGTCCGGTTAATCGGGAAGGTACGATTAAGTTACTAATTAATTGCTTTATTCGCGTTAACACGGCTATTTTTTGCAAATGGCCGATTTAGTGTCACTAACAGTTTCCCCAAAAGAGCACCTCCCTCATGTCCCCAAAGTGCACCGCAGCAAAACTCATAAAATAGGTGCAGTTTGGGGACATTAAACGTTTTCGTGTATATTATAAATTAATTCATTTCTTTAGCAAATATGGTGCATTTCTCGCGTTCTAGATACAAACTCTGGACTAAGACACTCTGCACTACAGTCACAGTTCACAGCCGGCGAGTTTTGGGCACCCGCAATAGACTACATTAATTAGTGTTCGTATGTTACTTACAATATGACTGAACCATACACGAATGCTATGGATTTCAGTGTTCTTGCGGAGTAAGATAGTATATTGCGATGATTTATTGACATTTCTCGAAACTGAAATTATGCTACCACTGTTTATTTCAGATGGGACGTGATAAACAACAACGAAAACACGGAGAGGCAGATTAACAGGAGGCCCTCTTTGCTATTGAATATAGCGAATCATATACAAGCATTGAACGGAAAAACGGAATTCCTAGGCGAACCCTTCAAAGACACCATAAAGGCCACGTAATATTTATGTAATTTAACAAACAGTTATCGGAAAATTATATTTTCATCCTCAGTAGTTATCATTACAATAATTATTACCATTACAATAAAATGGGTTGCCACTTGGTCAATTTGTTTAGAATAATATTACAAGTAATTAATAAAAAAACAGGCCACAGCCTAATTTCAATTGCTATAGTAATACTGTGTTTTTTCAAACTCTTATAAAAAGGCTTATGTGAAGTTATCCATACAAATTCGGCTCTCTTCTACAGGTTCGAGCGCCAGGTCGGCAACTTCTAGGGATATTTCGCCAGATCCTAGACTCCGACATTGAAGATATTATCGCCAACCTTACATTGGATACGGGTTAACAACTACCGAACTCCGTCAAATGACCTTCCAAGTGGCTGAGTACAAAGGCGTCACACACCACTTTGATCAAACAAAAACGATGGCTGGTCGACACTGGCTAGCTGGATTTCTTGCTAGAAATGCAACACTCTCTATTAGGGAACCAAAAGCGACGAGTATAACTCGGGCAGTGGGATTCAATAAAGCACATGTCTATTTCGAGATATGAACGTCGGTCCTTGAGACCATTGGGCCAATAGATGGTGACAGAATCTTAACGGTTGTGCACAAACCTGGGAGAATAGTCGCAAAAACGGGTCAGAAACAGGTTGGAAAAGTGACGAGTGGTGAAAGGGGGAAAACGGTCACTATCATATGCAGCATGAATGCAAGTGGACGTTATCTCGTACTATTTATGATCTACCCGAGGAAGAAAATGAATGAGCACTTGCTCGTTGGCTGTCCGCCTGGTACCGTGGGAGTGGTGACAGACAGTGGATGGACAGACAGCAAAGTCTTTGTGCACTGGTTGAATCACTTTGTTGAAGCGGTCAAACCGACGCCTGCCGAAAAGGTCGTACTCTTTGTTGATGACTGACCGCGAAGAGAAAGCCCCAGAAAAGCAGTGTCCTGCAGCAGCCGGTAACTGCTTCTAATGACATTTCCGCATCTGAGCCTCTTCCAAGCAGCTCCCAGGTTGAAGCGACTAACCTATCCGAAAGCGCGACGCTGCCTGACGCAGTTGCCTCAACGTCGACTGGCCGCACTACGCCAACATGTTCGTTCATGGCATAACACCACTCCCCAAAGCTGGGCCCATGCTGGGTAAACGACGCACCCAGTCTGCAGAACATCTCACTTCATCTCCTTACGAAGACAATCTTCGAGAAAAACATCATAAAAAGTGTGGAAACAAGAAATCCGCATGCGACCTTTGCATGCAGTAGGACTTCACAGAGTGGTTGACTGTTGACTATCAGTGTAGGATAACAATCAACAATGAGTCAATTGTGGCTAGACTATACGCCTAATAGTAATGTGTTGTTGTTATAACACGCCTAATTATGTTCTATAATTATATCGTAAAAAAAATTAAATTATATTGTTTGACATGAACGAATGAATGAACAGAAGTTACCATACTGTAATGTCATCAGTAATTGTTGTTTTTTACTAGCTTGTAACAATAAATCTTTAGCCTGGTCTACATTTTAGTTGGGTTGCCTATGCAATTGCCAGCATTAGATGACCGTGAAACTAGAGGTGCGTTTTGGGGAGACGCGGTGGGGCACTTTGGGGCATGCGTCCTCAAAGCGCCCCATTTTTTTACTTTTTGCAATACTGTTTAATTTTATGAATATTATGACGTTTACTGTACGTATAGTGATGAATTAATGTTCTCGCGTCGAATAGTGCAAATAAATCGATGTTGTGATATTAATCATGAAAAATATACAAGATCAGATTTTGAATCTCATGGCTAACTGCGCCCGTAGGAGCCCAGTCCTTTTAAAGATAGAAGAATAATGCACTATAATATATATTATATATATATATATAAAATTAAAATATATATATATATATATATATATATATATATATATATATAATAATTATAGAATTAGTGATTAAAATAAACTTACCAGGTTATGACTCCGCAATATTGCCACTCGAAGCTACCTAACACGTCACACACTGTGTGCTCATCTGTAAACAACAGTACAAGTGTTTATAAATAATACCTTCTGTCTTCACGCGTGACTGCACGTTGTCACGCATGGGTGCACATGAATTAACTAGTATCTTATATCAACAAGTATTTTTAAAATGCGCACAACTGTGAAATGTAATGTTTTCGCTCGGTTTTATATTTTTGATGACCAGCCGTTACACTAAAGCCTGCCCTAAATTTCAAAAAAATTCAAATATAAAAGTGTTGTTATAACTCACGGGTACCAACCATTGTGCCTTTTCAGGTGCTTCCGCCAGTTTACCTATATCTTAGATTTGATATATCAATTGTCCTCTTTCACGACCCTCATTGAGGGCACATGCATATGCCCACGATAGCGCAATTTTACTTCAAATATGAAAAACAGCTCATAGGCCGCTACTTCGTTGAAATCCTTTAAACTTTTAAGTGTTTTATATATTAAGGGTAACACCATATACTTACCGTAGTTCGTTCGTACGTACGTAGTCTTACTACATAGCGCTTGCTTGCATCACAATGTACGTACAGCACAGGAAATTGCCACGCCCTACAATGTCACGTCGGTCGATTGCACTGTTATTTGTAAAGTCACACCGGAAGATATAAGGTTTCCACTGTTTTTGTGTGCATTGTATCAAAGTTTTAACTTTTTATGTGATACAATTGGTGTCTCCGTTGTTTTAGCTTACTTATGCCGATATTTGAGACGACTCTGTCTGACAGTGCTCTTGAGGTGACAATGGTCGACAACTACAGAATCCAACAAAGCAGCATCAAGCGTCTTAAACAGTGACGTCACGGCGTCCTCGTTGATGTCTTTGTTGAACGTTCAATGGATAGCACCGGCTTGGTAATTGTCTTAGACGTCTACACTGTTTGTTTCACCCTTCACATCGGTGTTCACTCTTTATATTACATTGGCGTTTCACAACGAAAAATAAAAACTCAATACGCACACGCTGTATTGTAATTGCGGAAATGGCGCTATTTGTAACATTTTGGTATAAAATTATAATTATACTTTGGCGCTCGTATCACACATCCGCACACGCATGCGCACTCGCGCTCGCACGCACAAACAACACACACACACACACACACACACACACACACACACACACACACACACACACACACACACACACACACACACACACACACACACACACACACACACACACACACACACCACACACACACACACACACACACACACACTACACACACACACACACACACACACACACACACACACACACACACACACACACACACACACACACACACACACACACACACACCACACACACACACACACACACACACACACACACACACACACACACACACACACACACACACACACACACATATATATATATATATATATATATATATATATATATATATATATATATATATATAACACTACCCGAAGTGCCATTATGCTAATAAGACGATTACCAAAATTGATAACATGGAAGTCAAAACTGTCAAACAAATAATAATATATTTTATTTCATGGCGCTTCATAACACATTACTATTAAAATACACAAAAAGGAAAATTGTATACAATAAGATGAAAACTAATATTTAAAAATAAATACTAAAAACATATCCAAAACATGTTTGGAACATTGCAACAGTCGCGTTAGCGGTGTAACCGCGTAATTCAGTGAATGCTCAACCGACACAGCACAATGACTATGACAATAAAACATGCGGCATGATTCAAGGGAACCTGATAGACTTATCAGGTATACCGTGACAGTAGATACCATTAATAAAACGGTTGTTCAGTCGGCTGCTGTTACCACCACTAGGATTAGATTAGTGACAACCTTGGAGGCGAGGGGATGGGTCCACGGCAACCCACTGATAGATGAAGGACCACGCTCCAAAATGTCTGATATTAGGTGTTACTGGGGAAATTATTTGTATTCTCAGATTCCAACTAACTTTACTGACTATAAATATACAATTGCTGGTATAATAGTGTCATTTTAATCCTAGAATTTTACTAATTGGAATATATTTATTTTGTAATTATCTAGACAATTAACTAAATATCTTCTGTTGCGCCCGCGATACCAAGGTACCAACATACCTACAGTTCCGTATGTAAATGAAAAGCTATTTGTAATTGAAACAACATATATATATATATATATATATATATATATATATATATATATATATATATATATATACGTATATATACTTATCCACGTACACTCATTTGCTTGACAACGGACTGGGGAAATTTAAGAAGTGTGTGAACATGTGTGAAAAATCCAAACAGTTCGTCTTTTAAATGAAAACAATTAGTCGCACTCTACACATCTGGGATTTAAGCAATGTACTTGGTTAAGATAGTTAGATAAATATTGTTTAGATAGTACAGATTTGGTTTAGATAGTACAGATTTGAACTTTTGTCTGGGTTTGAGATTTTGAATGTTATAATCAAGGTTATTCATTAGTTCTATAAAATGATGTCTAGGTAATTTAGAAGAAAAGTGAGTTCTGGGCTTTTCTGTGCGTAGTAGGTTATGTTGTCTCGTCATTCGGGTGTTTGTGGCTAGATTTTTTTATACACTGTTCGAAGGATTTAGGCAGTGTATTTTTATGGTGATAATCATACATAAATAATGAGACATGTAACTTGTGTAAATAAGCAAATTTTAAGTCTATTTTCAGATTTAAAAATATGATCTGTGTGACTTCTATATCTTTTATTGTTAATTATTCATACAGCGCGTTTTTGTAAAGTTTGTAACTTTTTTATATTTCCATTTCCCCATGCTTGTATACCGTAAGTTAGATGACTTTGAATTAAAGTATATAACAGAGAGTTTTTAAAGCATTATGTGGCAAAAAATGTTTCATTCTGTTAATTGCAAAACTTGCTCTAGATATCTTAGAACTGATTATATTGATAAGGTTTTTTATGTTAAGTGTTTATCAATATGTATTCCTAAAAGCTTGACTGATTCTTCTTTGTTATCCTTTCCAATATGATTAATATTTTCATTATTAAATTTGATACAGTTATTTATCTGATATTTATTATTCGGTGGACTAAATATACCAAAACAAATATTTATTCAATAACAATTTATTAGCACACAACCAGTCGTACAAATGTTTTAATTCTTGGATTACGTTGTAAATTAAAGTATCGACATAAGGACCAGATTTGTATACAGTTGTGTCATCAGCAAAAGATAATAAATTAAAGACGTAGAGTTAATTATATCATTGATACAAATTAGAAATAAGATTGGTCCATGTATGGATCCTTGGGGCACTCCACTTGTTATGTTTTTGTTAGAAGATTTACATTTACGACTTTGGCAGTTTTTAAGTTTTCAGGAACACTTCCCGTGACAATGGATTGGCTTAGTATGTGCTCAAGCGGAGTGGTTATTTCGTGTGTTGTCGCTTGTAGTAGTTTAGTGGATAGACCATCGAAATCTTCGGTGCATTTAGTTGTAAGATTACGCACGATAAGTTATATTTCTTTTTTTTTTTGTGTGTGTAGGATGCATGAAACAATTTACTGGATAGTTGCCCTTTAGATGTGCTTCAAATTGCTTAACAGGAAGACCTATTTAATTGCTTATTGTTTTACCTATTCCAATAAACAAATATTAATTCTTCTGCAATTTATTTCATATTTTTTCCTCATGTCAATTTATGATGAAGGCTTCAGGGAACTTAGAGAATTCGTTTTGTTTGTGTATTGCTTGTCATGGTGTAGCCCATGTTTCTTTGATGTTATATTTACGTGCTTCTAGCATTTCTGCATAATAAGCGCTTTTTGCTGCTCGTTTGATCTTATTACAAAACTTTACAATATTCTTTATATTTATTGATTGTTTCTGAATTAGGTCTACTTAGTCTCTTTCGAAGTAACTTTGATTTATTTAGCGATGAATTCAATATACCCGAAGTAATCCACGGTTCTCTTTTAATGTGTTTTCTCTTAACCTTCATATGTTTAACTGGAGAGGATATTTCGAGAAGTGATGTGTATATTATCATGAAATTATCATAAGCTTCATTTACATCGGCTGTGGATAGCACAGTTGAGTAATCGGCCATATGTAACAGATTTTAAACGATGCAATGTTTCTTGGGGTCAACTGTCGTACCTGTCTATATATTGTGGGTTTTTTTGGACGAGGTTTACCATATATTATATGAAATATGCCAAAATTATCGGCTACATCAGTGATGATAATTCTCGATTCATAATTAGGGTGATTATGATTTGACTATAAGTGGTCTATACGTGTTACCGCATTTGACGTTATTCGTGTTGGTTTGGTTATATGCGGTATAAAACCTTGGGATATTAGATTACCTACGAAGTTTAACAAATTAATGTTGTAATCGCCCATCAGATAAGCAGTTATGCTTTCATTTGATATTTTATCCTGTATTTCTGTTATTTTGCTTATAAACATATCTACATCTGCACAAGGAGCTGAATTAGGACCATAAACTACATCTACTATAATAGGTTTATTTTGGTTATCTTGAACTTCAAAACATATAGATTCAAAAACATTGGGAATAAATATAGAGATCTTCGCGTTTAGTGTATGTAAAATTTTCGTTAATATATATACCAACTCCACCATGCCCATTATCATTTTACAATATTGTGTTAAAAAGTAAACTATGGTATTCGTTTATATTGTATTGCTGAGAATCCCAAATTTTTAATAGTTCTGTTAAGCCAATTATATCAAGTTTGAGGCCATCTGATGATAAA
>JAODUO010000165.1:342500-432500 GCA_025642075.2 Ridgeia piscesae | reverse complement strand
TGAATGCTCCAACTACTTGATCACAACGCCCCAACCATTTAGTCACAATGCACCAGCAGGGTAGAACAGAGTGGATGCAGTGCTCCAGTTTTGGTTGGAATGCCCCACTTTGGTGAAACAGATTTTAGATAATAAATAACTATCAGTTAGTATAACAGCTTCTTTTAGTATTGCTCTCACGGGTCATGTATTTCTACATTTCACTTATACTTTGGTGTGGGGCATTCAGGCACTGGGTCAGTCCATCTATGATACTCCATAAAACCATCTATGGTCAGCTAGCTAGCTATCTTTGCCTGTCAAAAACCTCCTCCAAACCGCACAGTGCTTATCACGGCATCTAAATAAGAAAGCATTCAATACTATCCACACCGGTATGTAAGATATATTATAAACTTTTGTATTTCCTTTGAACAATTCCCTTCCAGATGTAATAGTAAATATTCCAGAACCACACAATTGTAAACAAGTTTTGATACTCCTGTAAGAAAACCTATTCAAGCTTTGATAATCTAGTTCTGAAAAGTAAATACCTAAAGTCAGTACCAGTATTAGAACTAGGGCTTTTGCTGCACCTACTTTTTTGAAAATATGTCATTCTCTTGTTTGATCATTATTGCTAAATTCAGTCATCATTTACAAACATACCTTTACAACCTTGTCTGGCATATCAATCAATCTGATGATAAATGGAATTGTTTATTAACTCTGAGATTGATTAATCTCTTTGTATTGATACACCTCTGAGCTTGGTATCTATGTATTTGGGTGCAATAGAAGTTATCTGATTATTATTATATGACTAATAACCCAGCAAGCTTGCACAACAAACCCTGACCAGTTGACTCGATCAGGAGTGTTGATCAGTACTCAAGCAAGACCCAAGTACACAGGGTTACTAAAACAATTTTGCATTACAGTAATTTACACTTAATGCATACATTTCTTAGATTTCGTATTATGATTATATATTACTAAATAATTAGACAATTATATATATATATATATATATATATATATATATATATATATATATATTCTATCTATATATATATATATAAAATGTCTTTAATCCAGCTAGAAAAAGAACCAGTGGCTTTATTTTATAATCTTGTCTGATAAATACAAACAATGTCGATTGAAGAAGATTTCCAAAAGGAAGACCTGAACCATCATGTTCCAGTGTTTGGTCCTGTCCCAAAATACTGATAAACAATCTGGCATGCCAACTTTCAAACTATTGTGTGCATGGAACACACACACACACACACACACACACACACACACACACACACACACACACACACACACACACACACACACACACACACACACACACACACACACACACACACACACACACACACACACACACACACACACACACACACACACACACATATATATATATACACACACACAACACACTCACATACTTACACACACTCACTCTCTCACAGACACACACACCACCACCACACAGACACACAGACACACACACACACACACACACACACACACACACACATTTGTATGTATTCTCTCTTTGTACAATTTCAGATGCAAGGTCACGGGCGTCATATGATGAAAGTCATATTCTCACAGCGAAAAAGGCACCAACGGTAAGGGGATAGCTGTCCTTTACCACCCACCAACCTCACAACAAGTTCACAAGTCTGGACACTGTAAACATCAGCCACTGGAGATTCTTGACATTACATGGAAGGGTGCAAAATGTTTTCAGTGTTATTTCCTCAAAGTATTATAAATACTTATTTGGAAAAACCTGCAATGCATTGAATTTGATAACTTCTCTGTGATATAGAATAAACTAATCTGTTATATTATGAAGGAACAAAATATTATACTTCCATGGCCGTCCCAGAATCCATCTTTGGTTTGTGAAGCATGTTTTTTTTTATTCTTGGTACCATTGTTCTATGTAATGGTTTTCATTATTTTATTGACCAGACAATAGTCAGTGATTAGTATTAAACAAATCTGTTATCGAACCAGCATTAATGTCAAGCATTGTTTTCAGGATGAATCGGGTCGTTTTATGCTGCCGTACGACAGCGAACTGGAGTGTAAACTCAACATTGTTGTGTACGACAGCAACACACGGAATCTAAAGGAAGAAAGTATGAAAATATAATATATATATATATACAAACACACACACCCACTACAGTAGTTTTGTACACCTGTCAACGAATAATAATAAATAAAGTTTTATATATATATATATATGTGTGTGTGTAGAATCTACCTAAATTGTCACATTGAAGTTGTCTAAACTGTAGTTTTTACATAATCAAATGAACAGATTTTGTTTTGTACATAAAATTATACACAACTATGTTGACCAAATAAACAATCTATGAAACCGAATCAGACACTGAAAAACTGATTAGTTTATATTTTTCTCATTGTTTTGAGTTCATGTTTTAGGTTCTGTTTTATTTGTTAGTATTTTATTTATATTATATGTGTTATTTTTTGTGGATTTGTTACAGTAATGGTTGTTATAATACAGTTGTTGATCTAGAACGTCTGTTGTAATCTGCTGTGCATCTAATATGAATGAAATCGCATCTGCTGTGTGTATAAGTAGTCATCATTATTTGTTTCAGCGCAAGCTTTTGACTGTGCTAAACTCCTTTGGAAGTTTGGGAGTAGATTTGAAGTAAAAGTGCTTGAAGGTCAGTCTGCTTTTGGGTCCATAGCTTTATGTAGAGACCCGTCCACCCGTCATTTGGGCAGGTAAAAACGAATGTGGACAGGTAGAAACATGGGTGGACGGGTGGTGGATGGGTAAAAATGAAGGAGCAAAAAAAGAAAGGTCTTCCAAAACCATAGATATTGTTAGTTGTGCCTTGAAAGTGAGTGAAAATTGTGTCCCATGTGTGCTTGTAGTCCATTTCAGGTCATCAGACACATTTAAAAGTTTGTAAACTGGCTTAACAATTAACATCCATGTGTCCACCAAAACGTGTGGTAAGCCAATCCTGTAACTAATGTAGGAAATCACCAAAATATGTTGCGTTTTAAAGTAGAGTGGAACTTCACTATTAACTCTTATTAGAGTCCACCTGTCTTCAGAGTCTGGATTTTCTGCATAGAATGGGTGGTCTCCTGAGACAAGTTTCACTGTATAAGACGATTTTTAGCACTAGTGATGGTAGTAATAATAATATGGTAAATTTGTTATGCTAAAGCTTTGGAAACCAAGCCCAGATTCACATCACAATAAAAGAGCTGATCATTCTCAGAGTTAATAAATAATATGGAATTAAGCATAGTGGGTGATAAAAGGGTAATCTAGGCTTCGACAAATTGTAAACAAGATTGAGCAAATCTCTATATTTGATATAGTATATAAGAGATAAAGCAATAAGAGTAACAACTACATATGTAAGATAAAACTGTGAATAGGTATCATTGTTATTAAAAATAAACAAGCGTTTTAGTAGGAAACCTTTGTTTGTTTATATAGGTAGTGTCCAACGTTTCCGCTAGGGAACGGTACCAGTACAGACTAAACTTATTGTTCATGGTAGCATAGGTAGTAAGTTGTTTATAACATAAAGTGTGCTGCAGTTGTTGCACATAAACAAACAGCTCCTAAAGACTAAGGTTTAAATCAAGACATTTTGAAAATCGTAATATGGCACTGGCAGAAGTGAAGGCAAGGATGCACTTGGTGTGTAACCACTGCTTGGTGGATTTTGCCGTATCAAAAGGGAAAAATTATCAGAGACAATTGAGGAAGGGCTTACGTTCCAATGTTTAGGGTTTGGAAAGGTGACTGTCTGACAGCAGAGTTAGCTAGGCTAACGGATATTGTGAAGGGGATGCAGAGGGGAGGGAGGGTGATTGCAAGGACAACAAATGGGAGAAAGAACAACAGGAAACATGACATGCAGGAAGGTGACAGGGGAGAAAGTGACAGTAGAGAAGGAGGGAGGGACAGGGACAGGAGATGAGAGAAGTAGATGCGACAGAAGGTAAGCGAATAAAGAAAGGAAGTGAGAGGTGATGTGACCAAACGGAAGTCACTTAACAAGGACGATGACAGGAAGAAAGAGACCGGAAAGAAAGGAACAAGCCAGAGAAAGCGGCAGGGGGAAAAGTCAGCAACCAGGAGATGCAAAACGGAGGAGCTATTCTGAAGCAGTGATCGAGGGGGCATTGAGAATGGAAAGGGTATTTATGGAGACTCCATTTTGCAGAAGACAGACAGGACATTAAGCAAAGGAGAAGACGTTGTTGTTTGTCTTCCGGGGCTAGGATAGAGCATGTGACTGAACGGGTAGAGAACGTATTGGGGCATGGCCAAGGGGGGTCTATATTAGTACATGTAGGGACGAATAATGCAGACAGGGATGGAACAACCAGATAGTAAAGAGATACAGAGAGTTGTAGAGACACTGAAGAAGACGAGAGTTGAACAGATCATACTCTCAGGAATCTTGCCAGTGATGAGGGGAAGGGGCAACATTTAGAAATTGCAAGAGGATGGCAATTAATGGACTATTAGAGCAGATGTGTGAAGAAGAAGGAGTTGGATTTGTAGATTTGTGGGGATATTTTATTGGTAAAGAAGACATGTTTATGAGAGATGCCCTCCATCTACGCGGAAAGGGCGCAGCAGTGTTCTCCGGAGAACCTTCTTCGATCGATGAATAATGGAACAGGTTGCAACTTTTTAACTAGTTTTTGCAGGGGGATACACAGAGAAACCAATACTTGAGGCATAGATAAAGATAGCAAAAAGACATCAGCAAAGAACAGCCTGAAAAGCCCCTTCTGAATTTGGTTATAAATGTGTTTATTAAATGCAAGGAGCATAGTAAACAAAAGAAATGAACTAAACATTATGGTAGAAGATATTGACCCTCACATAATAGGTATAACTGAATCTTAGGCCACACCCCCTGATATATCAGATGCTGAATTAGGAATGACAGGGTATGTAATGTTTAGGAAAGATAGATTAGGAAGAAGGAGGCGGAGTTATTTTATATATTAAAGAATCCATCCAAGCTTATGAAATAAAATTAGAAAAAGAAGCAGAATGTGAAGAAGCTGTCTTGTGTAACATAGTTACAGGAAAGTCAACATTAACTGTTGGGTTAGTGTATCGGAGTCCAAACATAAGCATAGAAGAAAATGAAAAAAATAATAACGCTATCAAAGAAGTGAGTAAACGGGACTGTATTATTATGGGGGATTTAACCATGGGCATATACAGTGGACATCTCTACAGAGTACCGGGAGAGAGGATCAAGAGCTTTAAATTTAGTACAAGATAGTTTCCTTTCTCAACATGTGTTAGAAGCAACCAGGGGCGAGAACGTGCTAGACATAGTATTGAGCTCACAGAAGGAATTTGTTGATAATGTCAAGATATGTGAGCCACTGGGGTGTAGTGATCACAACCAGATACATTTTATCATCAAAGTAAAGGGAGAACGGAATAGAAAAATAAGGTACAGGAAAATTTTTCACAAAGGAAGATATAAGGACATGGGGGAAAATTTTTAGCAAAATAGACTGGAAAAACACACTGAAGAATAAAAAGAAAAGAATGTGGAAATTTTAAAGAAAAATTGACTGCGTCGTTGACAAATTTGTCCCCTTAAAAAAAGGGGGAAACGGTCAAAAAAAAACACTTATCGGGAAATTAAAAAAAATCAAGACAAAAAATGTAAGAATATAACATCCCGGAAGTGAAAAAATAAAAAAAGTTAATCAAGCTACAGCTGAAATTAAAATCAAAGAGAAGATACGAAAAAAAATAGTTTTAATATAAAACATGAAAAAGGGTTTTTATGCGATTTTCAAAAACAAAATTAGGAAAGGTCTCCCAGAAGGAGTGATGGAAACAAAAACAGGGGGATTAATGGCAAAAACCAAATAGATTTTTTGGTGTTTACCAGGGAAGATATTAGTATATTACCAGACTTGAGACAAGTTAAAGGGGAAGAGTTTGACTTTTTGGAAATAATTGAACCCAAAATGGAGCAAAAAAAAGGATTAAGGAAAAAATCACTATAGATGGGATTCCCCCAAATTACTTTTGGGAAATTGGAACAAATCAGCAACCGCTTGCAACAGTGTTCAATTTGTCATTAGGGAGGAATAGTTCCTAGAATGGAAAGAAGCAAACATTATCCATTATTTAAAAAAGGTTCAGAAAAAGTCAGAGAACTATAGACCAGTGAGTTTAACATGGTGATTTGCAAACTATTAAAAAGACTAATTAAAGATCACCGGGTTGATTTTCTTTTAAAATAAATTTGTTTAAACCATCTCAACATTTTTTAAAAGGGAGGTCATGTTTAACAAATATTTTTGTTTTTTGGAAGATGTCAAAAAGTTAGATGAGGATCACCAGAAATATAATTCTTGTTTTTAAAAACCCTTTTGACAAAGTGCCACCAAAGACTACTATTTAAACCCCCATGGCATGAAAGGGAATGATAAATGGATAAAAATCTTATTGGTGAAGACAAAGAGTAGTTTGATGGGGAGGTTTCAAAGGGAAAAACGGTTTTGAGGGGAAACCCGAGGGATCAGAGGGGACCTATTTTATTTTAATATATATAAATGTTTGGGAGCTACAAGCAAGGGTTGGTTTGGGACGACACAAAAGGTTTAGAAAATTAAAAGTGATGAATAGACAGATTTACGATATCTTAATGTTGAAGAATTTGGGGGGAAATGCTGTTTAATTTTGGAAGTGTAAGTCCCTTTCACAAGGAATGGTAAATCAAAATAAAAAAGGGTGATCTGTACTAAATACTACCTCAAAGGGGACTTAGGTTAATATTGTGCTGAAAAGGTATCAGAGAAAAGGGGAATTGAGAGCAAAGGGGAAAACCCAAATTCGGAAATTGGGAAAAAGGGAAAAAAAAAAGAACTAATAAACCTGAAAAAAAAAGGGGGCTCATTTGAATATTGTATACAAAAAGGGGCCAACGCAAGAAGGATATTGATATGAAAAGAGTAAAAAGGAGAGCAACCAAAATGTAAAAAACTCGGAATTTAGTTATGAAATGCTCTAAAAGAATGTGGCTTAACAAACTAGAAACCAAAAGATTGAGGGGGAGATCAGTTTGAGGTTTTTAAAATATTGGGGATATGAAAATATTAAAGAAAATTTTTTCAAGTCAAGGAAAAAAGAAGGACAGAGGACATGGAGTTACATTAGCAAAGAAGGGAACGATATTAGAAAATTTTCATTTTAAAAAAATAAACGAATGGAACAGATTATCAGCTGATTGTGTAGGTGCTAGCAATGTTAATATATTTAAAAATAAAATTTACATATACCTAAGAAGGCGGGGTTTCTTGTTGTTGACTTGATAAGCCAAATGGCTTCCTAGTCCACCTGCCATCTAGAGTTGAATCTCTAGGTGGCAATCTTGTTAAATCTCAATGTTACTATTTTGATTATTCAGGAGGATATGAAGATTTTTCTGCACTCTATCCATATCTAAGAACGCAAGATGTGATCTTCATGCCTCGGGTAAGAAACTGTGGGGTGTCTGCTCTGACTGAGAATCTGATGTTTCTTGTAATTGTACGAAGGCGGGATATGAAGGGTGTGATGATCACAAGGGCCATGCTGCGAACACTGTGCTGAACCGATCATCGACTGATCAGGACATGGCTCCAGTTGCACATTGTGTCACTTCAATGCAAGCGTACGGAGCGGTGGTCGTGCTGTAGAGCACCGGACTGTCAATCAAGGGGATGGTGGTTCAATCCAACCTACAGCCGTTATGAAACTTATGCAATTTCGTTCACCCCACATTTGCTTGTGTCATTCGGAAGAGACATTAAAGCTAGTTGTACCTTCTATCTGGTGTCTATGCCAGGGGAAGTAAAAGATCCCACACAGGGATGTGTTACATGTGTAACCGGTAGTGGACTCTGAATTCTTACTAGTGTGTGATGTCCCAGTAGGGGTTTTCACTACAAAAGATCAGAAGCGTCTAAAGTGGACCAGAAGTGTCTTCAACAGTCAACCAGGTGTGTTTTTTGGAAAATAGCTCAGATGAGCTAATGTTATCAAATTCACATGTAAACCGACGTTAAATAAAGCTTCTTGTATCTTGTCTGCCCTCACCCCACATGCCTGTCAGGCCTTTGAGGAAAACACAGCTCACATCTCCAAGGAGTCATCAACATTACCAGGGACAGGTGACCTCGGCCAGCAGCACCATCAGTTCTAGCCGCAACTGTTTTCCCCTCTTGTAATAGCCAATGTGTGTCCAGAACCAGCCTCCCCCGGTACATCGTCACTGGGAACAGACAACCAGAAAGTTTTCTGTACTGAATCTTTAGTGTGTAATATGTCTGAGGATTGTTACATCGGCTAACTGCCTCGTGTTTTCTGCTTATAAATTTTCTGTATTGTTATTCTTTTTGCTGTCAAATTACGTGGTTGAAATGCCATGCTATGGATATACACCTGCCAATTAAATAACTGATTTGTAAATTTATGTCAGTATGTAATATATAGTTCTTAAATCATGTTCCATTTAAGTTTATATTAAAATAGTAAACATATATCTGTATTATAACTGTTTCAATTAATTTACAGGAAATCGACGAATTGAAACCTATCCAATTGAGATTATTCCATCACTCCTGTATCTAGGCAACTGGCGTCATGGCAACACACCATATATCCAGAAAGACCTTAAAATCAAAGGTCACATCAACTGCCAACTTGAACCGGGAAGCTTGTGAGTTTATTTGCATTTTTCTTTCTTTAGTTGAATGGTTAGCTATATTGAATGCTATAGCTATATTACAATGAGCTACATTTATTAATGAGCTATATTTATTAATTATAATATTGCTCCTGGATTTGGATTCAAAATATAATTAATTATAATTTTAATAAACCTGTATACAAGGGCATCATATTTTTCACCTCTAATACCTAGGATATGTGACCCACAAAATGTAGAAGTGTGTCATATTGTTGTTATAAATCTACAATATTTACGGAGATAAAATAATAGCATTATGTAATATAGTTTCATCAATTAACTATAATGCATATTTTATTACATATTGTTTTCTTCAAATGTTGCAGTTTCAAAGAAGAAGGGAAAAATCTCCTGCATATTGCAATTGAAGACAACATTGACAGTGACATCTACTCCAAGTTCCAGCCCTCCTGTGAATTTATCGGTAAGCTCATATAAATACCCAATCTCTAAAGGGATATGTTTTAAGTGTATGCAGCAAGCAGGATGACAATTTTCAAATGCCTATAATTAAAAAAGTATGCAGAATCATTCTGACATCCAACGAAGTAGTTGTAGAGGGCATAATAATGGTTACAATGATATCGAAAAACGTGAAATTCCACAAACAGAACTCGCCATATAGCCTTTTGATGTTTTTTTAAATGTTCGTCCTGAAATCGTCCACCCCTGGAAAAATTATTTAAAAAAATTTGAATGTACAGAGAAACTGTTTTATAATATAGAAGTTTGACATTATTAATAAGTTCACACTAGACCGCTTGACCCTAACTCCTGCAGCACTGTATACAACATAGCCCGATTTGTCGTGACTCATGCAGCATAATCTTGGTGTCTCATTTTACCCAACTTGCCCCTAACTCATGCTACGAGGTGTCGATATTACCCAATTTACCTGTATCTCACACAGCTTAGCGTCCATATCATAAAGCTTAATGTGTATATCCCACCGCATGCTGTATGGTGATCATTAATTTTGATTATATGATATTATTTAGTTTTTGCACCACTGTGCCCTACGTTCCACTTTAATACAATTACCGGTATGTGAATAAGGCAATATGAACAAAATTGCTTTTTCCCACAGTCTTCCATGATATACATAATATTATATACGACTATGTACAGCCATTGTTTGTATGTCAATAATATAAGGGCATTAAACAGACCGCAGTGGCTCAGGGGTAGAGCTTCGCACTCTTGACTACGAGAACCCAGGTTTGAACCCTGTGCTGCGGTGTTCTATCAGCAAATTCTATCAGCTTTATAAATAAGTACCTGGCTATAGACAGTGGTGGATATGTTTACAAGCAGTCTTCGGGCATTAATTGTAGCATATGGCTGGATGCTTCCCAGAGAAGCCGAGATGGTGTCTGAGTGAACAGGTCTGCCAGGGAAGTAAAGTGTAAAGCGCTTTGAACAGTGCTGAGGACTGGATACTGCGCTATATAAGAACTTGCCTTTACTTTATAAATATTATTACTATTATACTATTATTGATATTATGCTTGCAGAAGAGAAGATGAGTAGGGACCAGGCAGTTCTAGTTTTTAGTCACATGGGACTCAGCACCAGTGTCACCATCGTCATTGCCTACCTCATGCGTCTATACACCTGGAGTCTCGCGGTAAGGTCAAAGGTCAAGTGACTGATCAATTCATAAAATATAGTGGCGCTGTGGCACAGTGGTTAAAGCTTCGGACTCTCGACTAAGAGAACCCGGGTTCAAATCCTGTGCTGCCCTGTCAAACCTTGGGCGTGTTCTTTTCACTCTACACTGCTACAGTTCACTCAGCTATATGAATGAATACCTGGATATAGACAGTGGTGGATATTTGTGTACAAATAGTCTTCATACATTAATTGCAGCATGGCTGGATACTTCCATGAGAAGCCAAGAAAGTGTTCGAATGAACATGTCTACCAGGGGAGTAAAGTGTAAAGCACTTTCAGCAATCCTAAAGATTGGATATTGCATTTTTAAAGAACTTACCTTTACTTTGTAAAATCAAAAACTTGACTGTGCGTTTCCATGGCATCGCATTTATCTTGAGATGTCATTATCAAAATGCCATAAAGTGTGCGCCATCACACCGTGTGTGTCGTGTGACAAGGAAACGGTTGTATATAACATTTTCAAAAAAGATGGATGATGATAATTGCATTTTAAAAACATTCTTTTATGTACTTCGCTTAATGGAGATTGTTTTATCTTGAAACTGTTCATGTGTTGATTGGCATTTCCCTTGTTTTGCCCTGAAAGCCTTCATGTGTAGATAATAGTAAAGCTTTATTTGCCATTTTCAACATGCAAGTACATGTCACGTTAAATAGGAATGTGTTCTGGCGTTGAGTCACATACATATATATATATATATATATATATATATATATATATATATATATATATAATAAAATGAAATATGACAAATAAATTTATAATAGAATATATATAATCTTCTTTGAAAAAAAAAAAATTGTTTTGATGATCTAATATATAAATAATATCTCTAAGATGTCCTTTAAAATGATAGAGTATCTATTTGAAAATAATTATGTTAAGTTAGTAAATAAATAAAAAAATAAATAAATAAATATGAAATGTCCTTTAAAATGAAACAAAAAGGAAAAAAATATGTTAAGCTAATAAATAAATCAATATTATAATATTTCTAAGATGTCATTTAAAAAACATCAATTTAAAATTATTATGTTAAGCTAAGATTTCACAATAAAAGAAGATCGCAATTTGCCAGCAGCGTTTAACTGTCTTGTTGTCCACCAGGAGGCATACACGTACGTGCAGATGTGCAAGCCAGACATTCGTCCCAACCGAGGATTCATCCGGGAGTTATCCCAGTGGGAGGAGGGCATTCTGGGAGAGAAAGAGACGGACATCAGCGACCCAAACTTTTGACGGGAACATGAGAATCGCATCTTTCAACATCTTGCCATATCGTACACCTGTGTCGTGTGAACTACAGAAGTACCATTGTATTTCCAATTATACGCTTATTGGCATGACTGATTTAGTCTTTTATTTTATTTTCAAGGGGGTGTAATGGGGTAGATGTGCAACCCTATAGCATGTTTGATTTTTTATGAGTGTGTTTTTGGAACCGTGTTGCCGGCCTGTAGTGTGGTCTATTTTTTGAGATGCATTGTTTTGTCCTGCGATTGCATGCTCCCGAAACATCTTGAAGTTCCCAAAAATCAAACAAAGATCCTCTTTGACTTAGAGATCACCAGCTGCACCAGGTACAAACCTTCAGTTGCCTTGAGACTTAAACACAGTTTGCCTCAGTCTATGGGCCTGGTGTGCATTTCATTATTTCTTGTATTTTTAGTTTGAGGTCGGTAGCCTGAAGTATTTCTCCCTTTCGTGAACTCATGAAGAACAAGAAGTTTATTTACAACCCCAAAATGTAATGATAACGTAGTGAGTACAAGTAATATAATAGGCATATACATTTTTACAAAATAATAATGCAAACATACACAGGATAGGCAAGTTAATACAAGTGTGCATACACCTATTAACCAGTGTTGTGGTTAATATAAACAAACCAAAAAATGTCAGTGGCCCATTGAAACATACAGTCACAATAATAATAATAATAGTTACCTACTTACATGTCTTGTTAGCCTTTAAACATATTATATTATGTATATTTATCGGAGAGCAAGTGTTCATTGTATCTACTAATTTAATAAAATTAATGCCTTATGCCCAATTAACTAATCAGTGTTTCCATCCATTTAGTAACAATTAATATTAATTATTTTGGTGACACGAATAACAATTGGAGAACAGAGAACAAGCAGTGGCGCCACCTGGTAGAGACTTGTTACTCAAAGCTGTGATCTCCCCTGCCTCTGTGTGCATGAGCTTCACTTGATAATGATGCAGGTCTGAACTGTGTTGTGAATATGTCAAAAATATTTGTCACAAAATATTTGTCAGAAAACCACATTCCCAAAATGTTCACAGTTAGCCATTGGGTTAATTTAAAAAAGTTCTTTGCTGCCGCTTACCTTTTACTTGTGTTGTCACATTGTAAAACCATTGTTATCACGTGGTAAGACCACGGTTGTCAAGACATAAGACCACGGTTGTCACGTTGTAAGAACACGGTTGTCTCATTGTGAGAACACGGTTGTCACGACATAAGACCACGGTTGTCACGTTGTAAGAACACGGTTGTCACGTTGTGAGAACACGGTTGTCACGACGTAAGACCACGGTTGTCAAGTCGTAAGACCACGGTTGTCACGTTGTAAGAACCACGGTTGTCACGTTGTGAGAACACGGTTGTCACGACGTAAGACCACGGTTGTCACGACATAAGACCACGGTTGCCATGTCGTAAGACCACGGTTGCCACGTCGTAAGACTACGGTTGCCACGTCGTAAGACCACGGTTGACACATCATAAGACCACGGTTGTCACTTTGTAAGACTACGGTTGTCACATGGCAAGACCACGGTTGTCACGTCGTAAGACCACGGTTGTCACGTCGTAAGACCACGGTTGCCATGTCGTAAGACCACGGTTGCCACGTCGTAAGACCACGGTGTCACATGTAAGACCACGGTTGTCATGTGGTAAGACCACGGTTGTCACGTCGTAAGACCACGGTTGTCACGTCGTAAGACCATGGTTGCCACGTCGTAAGACCACGGTTGCCACATTGTAAGACTTAAGACCACGGTTGTCACGTCGTAAGACCACGGTTGTCACGACGTAAGACCACGGTTGTCACGTGGTAAGACCACGGTTGTCACGTCGTAAGACCACGGTTGTCACGTCGTAAGACCACAGTTGTCACGTCGTAAGACCACGGTTGTCAAGTCGTAAGACCACGGTTGTCAAGTCATAAGACCACGGTTGTCACGACGAAAGACCACGGTTGTCACGTGGTAAGACCACGGTTGTCAATGAAAGACCACGGTTGTCACGTGGTAAGACCACGGTTGTCACGTCGTAAGACCACGGTTGTCACGTGGTAAGACCACGGTTGTCACGTCGTAAGACCACGGTTGTCACATGTAAGACCACGGTTGTGCGTAAGAACGTCGTAAGACCACGGTTGTCACGTCGTAAGACCATGGTTGTCACGTCGTAAGACCACGGTTGTCAAGTCGTAAGACCACGGTTGTCAAATCCTAAGAACACGGTTGTCTCGTGGTAAGACCACGGTTGCCACGTCGTAAGACGACGGTTGTCACATCGTAAGACCACGGTTGTCACGTCGTAAGACCACGGTTGTCACGTCGTAAGAGCATGGTTGTCATGTCGTAAGACCACGGTTGTCAGGTCGTAAGACCATGGTTGTCACGTCGTAAAACCACGGTTGTCACGTTGTAAGACCACAGTTACCACGTCGTAAGACCACGGTTGTCACGTCGTAAGACCACAGTTGTCACATTGTAAGACCATGGTTGTCATGTCGTAAGACCACGGTTGTTATGTCGTAATACCACGGTTGTCACGACGTAAGACCACGGTTGTCACATGGTAAGACCACGGTTGACACACATAAGACCACGGTTGCCACGTCGTAAGACCGCGGTTGCCACATCGTAAGACCGTGGTTGCCACGTCGTAAGACCATGGTTGCCACGTCGTAAGACCACGGTTGTCAAGTCGTAAGACCGCGGTTGCCACGTCGTAAAACCGTGGTTGTCACGTCGTAAGACCACGGTTGCCACATCGTAAGACCACGGTTGCCACGTCGTAAGACCACCGTTGTCACATCGTAAGACCACCGTTGTCACGTGGTAAGACCACGGTTGTCATGTCATAAGACCACCGTTGTCACGTCGTAAGACCACCGTTGTCACATTCTAGAAACCATCATCTATCAATATTTGACAGGTAACTGGGCACATAACTTTTTTTTACGGCAACCTTAATATTTGATTAGTTTACTTAACACATGGTTGAAAATGTTGCTCTCATTTCTGTAGTTATGACACTGTTTGTGTGAGCCTGATGTGGTTTACTTTGAACTTTTTGAACATGGTTTACATTTAATCTAGACTTAGCATGAAGCTGTATCTTCAGTGTGGTATACAATGGTTTTCCATTTTCAGCTTCACGTGTCGTTTGTCTGGAAGTTGCTCAAAAAGTCCTGTGTTTGCAACTCAAATAAATTATTATAGCGTATTGCATATACATGTGTGATCACAAATTCAAAGCACAAATTGAACATAAGTGTAAAAGACACTCACCTCGGTGATATCTGTTCCATTGTGATATCTGATGTGTCATACGTGACGTCTGCATATCATGTCAGTATATTATTTCTGATGTCTGTATCATTAATGACATCCCTGTATCATCATGAAAAAACATCTTCTTGGCAGAAATGTAGGACGTTTTGTTATGTAAAGGACATTTTGTTATGTAATGTCTTCACGACTAAAATAAAATGATAACTTATCATGACAAAGGTTCACTGATATTTGTTATATCACCAAAACAGAATCATGACACGTGCCATTTCTCAGACTCCTTGTTAAATATGTGTGAACACTACGATTTAAAAGTTCCGAAATAAATCTGTTAAATGTAATGTAATTAGATGTAACAGTCAAAACTGCCCCAAACATTTCGAGAAAATATACGTTTCCTTAGACACTGTCACATAAAGTATTATGTATGGAGTAAATCACACGCTTTCAGTTTTCATATCCAACATCAAGATGTTTCTTTTTACCTATAGACGCTTTCGTCTGACGTTGCATGTCGACTTCTTCAGTACTAATGATCCAGATGGCTTCCTTTATTTGTCGGGTTCTTCTGTTTGTTTTTTTATCAATGATTTTCGCTCCCTCCCAGTATATGATGTGGTTTTCAGGTGTGGTAAGGTCTGTTAGGGCAGTTTTGATGAAATTAAAGTGACATGATCAGTTCATGGCATTTAATTTTTATTACAAAATCATGTTAATCAGTGTAAGTTATAACTATTGTAGCGTCCTGACCGCCAATAAATGTTGTATCGAAACAGAAGTGACTTCGTAATGTTAAACGTTGAATGTTTATAAGAATCCCGATGCTGTCACTCAAATCGCCACAAGTGACACCCATCCTTTGACCTTTACCAACTGGGAGCCATGCACCTGGCTGGGTGTGGCGTTAGTGGTGTCAACTTGTGTTCACGTGATACTGCATCGCGTGATCATGCATTTCCTTCTGGGCTTTTGCCACACCTATAACGGTTTCGAAAATGCCTCGTTGTCGATGTGTACACAGAGTTAAGTGCCCTTACTGCGTTTATTTTCAACCCCTAAATGGTACTTGAAAACATATTTTGACTGTCTTTACGCTATAATAGGTACAATTTATACTGTATAACATGATTTTGCAATAAAAATTAAAAGTCACGAACGGACCGTATTGCTTTAATACTAAGGAAGTCGACATGTAACATCAAAAGCCTCTACAGGTAAAGAGAAACATCTTGTTGCCGGGTATGAAAACTTTTGATTTGATAAAGAAATGTCCTGAGAAATGTGCCTATATAGTGTACAGCGGTATTCAAGATATTAGAAAACAAAATTCATTTCTTGAGGGTGATTATGCCCACTGCCCCAGGCAGATCTCATGCACATTATGGACGAATTGACTGTAAAAATGTATGACTAATTTTTACACTGTTTTCCTATAATACAAGCAGGTGTTGGTTTTATTGTATGTACATTTTTTGAAACTACATTGATAATGATGTCACCATTTTTATTGCTACTATAATGAATGGTAATATTATTTTTTTAGTCTAAAATGTCACTTTAGTTAACATTAATACTATTGTTTTTGCATGATGTTTTATATGTAACTGATGAACACAAAGTAAATGTAAAAGCATCATGAGCGCCACCATGTGGCGGATACCGGTGCTATATAAATATATTATTATATGCAATTCTGCTTAATCAGTTTGTGACATTTTTAGTTTGAACATAACGCAAATATTAAGCTTTTTTTTATGTACATTTTTCATTGTAAGGCCACCATTTTTGGAACAAAGGAATTTAAAATTTGTTTTTTTTTTAAAATGATTTTTAACAGTCAATACTTTGTAAAGTTGATTTAATTTTTATATTAAATGATGAAACAAAGTAAATGTAAAACTCATGGGGCCACCATATGGGGGCCGGTGTAATAAATATATTTTTGGTGAATTTAAGTATTAATTCCCGAATTTTGGGCCCTTTTTTGTTTTAACAAAACCTATTAAGTGACATTATTGCTTTGCGAGTTAAAACTTAAGGCAGTTGGTCATTATTAATAAACTTTATTTAGACATTAAAATCCAAAGAAAAACTGTTTCAAAAAAATGGTGTTGACGAGAGTAGTTAAAAATTATAGGAAATAAATATAATAAAAGTACAAGTAAAACATATGACTATGTGTAGCTAAATCATTGTTATACTGACACTGAACTAGAGAAATTAAAATTAATCATATATATATATATATATATAATTATAATAAGAAATGTAGAAAAACTAGACATTAAAAGCAATCTTGAAATATTACACTTAAGATGTTTTAAATTTGTTCATGTACGTAATCTCTGTGGAATGCACATCCTCCGGTAGTGTGTTCCAGAGTTGGTCCTGCACGAGAGAATATATCGTTCAAGGTTGTAAACCTTGTAGGGAACATTTGCCGAGCTGGTTGGGTTGTGATGCTATGATAGGTAGCTGACCATGTTTGAGTGGACAGAGGGACACGAGTTTGCAAAAAAAACACTTGCTACATTAATAAAAAAAGAGCATTACATTTAGTGTTTCAAAAAATGTGAAAAGTTCACGTACTCTTCAAACATACAAACGCTGACGAATAACAAGCACACACACGCAGCTGAGTAATATCACAATTTAATTTTCTTAATATTTACACTAATGAGAAGTGTAGTATATTGCACAAGTGACAAGAATTTGTGACCCATGAATGAAACTATGAATGAAACTACATCCGCTTCATTTGTATCAATGCATCTGCCAGTGTCCAGTGCTTCTATTTCTACCGTTTGGTCTCTTATAAGCATCATGTGTGAATCGGACACATATTTTGCTGATACCAACACTGTAGTGCTGGAAACATTGAAATCATTCTTCGTGGATACAAAATAATCAAAGTTGTGAATACGTGACATGTGACTCATCGCTCTGGTGACATAAAATTACAATAAAGACATGGCAGAAGAATTCAGATGTCGAAGCAAATGACAACTATGTCACATAGCATCTGTACTTTGCATAAGCCCAGACTCGACTTAATATTTCTGAAAGTGACACCAGCACAAAACTGGAGCGATCAGGACATTATTAAGGTGGACACATTCAAATGACTATAAGACGGGTTTCTGTTAAACGTATCTTTTCCGTTTGTTTTTAGAATATATATTATATATGTTTATAAACGATGCCTATTGTAATATATCAACTACCCAGATGTGAACCACCATTTATTGCTGAAATATCATTATTTCGGGAGACAACTGTTTGTTTCCATGGTAACACATCGTTTTCAGGTAATGGCGTCTTGACATTAGAAGCTTTGCCCCAGTTGGGCCTGACCTTGACCTTCCTCAGAATTCCATTGCTATTCAGGAAACCGAGTCTGGACACTGGACTGTTTCTGCTTCGAAAAACATTTAGGCAGTCTAGTCTGTATATGGTATGATGTGGTTTTACGATAAAACAAAACAAAACAGAAAAACGTCTCTAAAATATCCCCACATCAGTGCACAATACAAACTTCAGACATTACTTTACACACTGTATGGATTTCAAGTATGCAGAACGGATGGATAATTAGAGGAATATAGCCTATCTGGTTTTGATGTTAATCACGATGAATTATGTTGTTTCTCATATGCACGACGTATAAATTTCACAGATAAACAGCAGCAAAAAGCAAATATGTTTAGAGCTATGTTTCGACAACACAGCAGTTTGTTTGATGTGACAGCCAGGAAGACTGAGATTGACAGATGAGAACAGTTGATAAAAACAAACTAGATCATTGGTGGTGAATAACATTATATGATTTATATACAATTTCAAGTACAAAATGTGGATTTTAAACATAAAAATGTGGTATGCATGATAGATAGCCAGGCAGCAATGGGATAATAGAGTATCTGTCTTGTGTCGTCTTGTCTTGGCACGTGAATAGAGAGAAATGCAGAGATAAGCGGGCAGCAATGTCTGTAGTGAAGGACTGACTTATGCATTGGAGTTGGTCAGAGTTTTGTAATTGTTGCAGATGACATTGGTATGTCACATGACTACACAGCGAGGGTGACGTGTTGGGTGAGAGGTGACATGTTGAGAGGTGACGCGTAATGTGACAGGTGACGTGTCGAGTGACGGATGGCGTCAACACGGCCTACAGAAGCATGTTGAGCAAGAGACACGAGTAGGCGTGGTTGGAATACAAACAAGGAATACAGTATATACAAATATATACACAACCATCTTATGGATACGCCGCGCTGATACACTTGATGTACACTCGATGTACACTTGATGTACAGTGGTGTTATATCACTTTGATACGCCTTGATGCACCTCATTATACATCTCTGATGTACCTCAGAGGTACTCCTCTATGTATATCGTAATGCCATCTAGTATACGCCATGGATACTCAATATACCGTAACTCATGGATACAAATCTGATGTACATATGATGCATTTCAGCGATACACTTATAATGTACCTCAAATATACATTTATAACATACCTCAATATGGATACACCTGTTTGTGCCTCATGGGTACACTTACAATGTATCACATCGATACACATCTATGATGGATACACCAACGGTGTACCTCAATGATACACCCGTGTGTTCCTCATGGATACACCTGATGTACTTCATGAGTACACCAGTTATGTACCCAATGGAAATACCAGTTATGTACCTCATGGATACACCAGTTATTTACCTCATGGACACACACACAATGTACCTCGTGGATACACCAGTTATGTACCTCATGGACACACACACAATGTACCTCGTGGATACACCTATGATGTGCATCAAGGATACACCTGCTTGATACATCTGTGTGTACCTCACTGATACACATGTTGTAACCTCACACCTGTCATATCTGTCCTTTCAATAATAAATATAAACCAAAGGTGCACACTGCCCTCCCCCACCCTGCCAATATAGTATCGTACAAAAGATGTAAATGACAACGTGAGATTGGGACAAAAATATATGTGAATCAGACACACGGGGTGAGCATCAACGGGGACTAAAGACAGCCTCGGTCAAGATACTGGCCACAGAAACGTGGACAGCGTCGTCATGGCAACCATAGAGTCCTCGGCGCCTATACACACATACTGCATAATGATTTTCACGGCTAAATGTTAGGTTTCCTGTACCTACAATGCCCGAATAATCTTCACTTTCTGTTCGCAAAATACATTTAAATTAACAATATTATGATCCATGTTAAAAAAAATTATTCCTGGAAGAACCGATTCTTCGTTTGCGTTTTAATGATGTGTCCTTTCAGTTTTGTTTTATTCAAACAATGAATGCGACACCGATATTCAAGTAGTTTGTGAAATTTCAACATCTACCTGCGACATAACAAGACCAATGTACCATACATTTTGGCAAAGGTCACTCACCGAATGACCTTGCGAAGAGTGTAGCAAGTGGGACGAACGGATAATCGATAAATATTATTTTCATAAACTGAAATTGGAACTTCTATTGACCCCCCCACGTACTGATGATGACAATCCAGTAACTACATCAGTGCATGTCCACTGTCATTGTATGTGCTCTTTGTATGGAATGTCATTTGATTGTCGTTAATATTTCTGCAGTTTTCCCGTTTAAAACCTGTTCCGATTGAGCCAAGGATGGTGGCTTTTTGAGTTCCACATAACGAAGAGAATGTACAAAGAGGCGATAATCTGAACTTATGATACAAACTGCGACTACCTCCGTCCTCACCGCCATGGCAACGACGTCTACATAAGATACAACCTTACAAAAATAATAATCCACTTTCCTGTTTGTTCATTTGCAACAAAAAGTCAACAAGTATATATATGGCAATAACGTTTCAAGTTTACACCGGATGACAATATACGCTTAAGATGCTTCTAGTGTCGCACAGCTCATAGATGTTATTACACCTAGAAACCGGTGACTTTTTGCATCACCTGTAGTTATGGAAACCAGTCAATGAACTGATGATCTGTAGGGTATTTATACGAAATACTCCCTGAACAGGGCATGATGAAGATGCCAATATATTCACAGGTAATGTTCTAAAACAGTGCGGTTGTTTAAATTGTTTTTAACAAGATGAAGACAGTTTCCGTTTCGTTCACGACATCTGTCAATATTGACTACCACTGGTTGCCACGGTAACCTGGCTCCGTCTCTTGTCAGTCAACATGAAATACACACCAGGTGGCACCACCATCTGCAGGCAGCAATGCTCACTCATCAGAGAAGCGTCCAACAGTCCGGTGCACTTCAGCCCTGCAGCAAACACGTCAGATGAATACTGCAGCAAACTGTGGGTGGATCAAAAGACAGACTCGGCACTGCGGGACAGCTGAATCGGGTGTGACGGACTGCGAGCGAGTCGTTTCTTTGGCAGACGTTCGAGATGCTTGAGCAATATACGGAAGTCTGGACGGTCATGTGACGCATACGCCCAGCACAACATGAGCACATCCTACAACACCATCACATCTGTCAACATTTGACAGTTCTACGGGGGACACTACGCGTCAGTGGTCATGTTAGAATCGATGCAAGTAATGGAAAACACTACTTCAAATGAGATCATGAATAAAAACAACCAAAATTATTATTTTAATCACATATCATTGATTCACTTAACTGTTAACTAAGCACCAAAAAGAATTATTACTGTCCAGTTTTCTTACTTTTCTGAAACAAAGCCACAAACGCTGCATCCAAGTGATAAAATATTAACTGTTTTTTGGGGTGTTTTTTTAAATCGGGAGATATTACTAAAGTAGAAAACCCGATCAGTAGATCAGTAGAGGCACCAAAAATCGGGAGACTCCCAACAAAATCAGGAGACTTGACAGGTATGCACAGTGACTGTCACTCTTCTATACAAAGACAATGTGGAACCTCCACAATTGCTGGAACGAACGTCGGAATAGGTTGGAACAGACGTAAAACATATCTATGTGTTTCGTGTGAAATTTTTATTTCGTCTATCGCTGAATAGTAGTATAATGTAACTAATCTGTTAGAATGATGATAAAATATATAGAATAAGGAGATCTATGAGCAACGGAACGACAATGGAACGTCACTGGCACGAACTTGGGTGCTTTGTTATGGCCGTTCCACATACATTGTCATTCCGTCACATTAAATATACCTTATTCTATATATTACGTCTATATATATTAACAAATGAGTTACACTATACCATTATGCACGTGGTATAAACTTCACTTGAAGCACAAAGGTAATGTTTACAATCCATTCCGAGTTCCAACCCGTTCCGGCACTTATTCCACATGTACTGTTTATTCTGGCTAATACAGAGCCCAACAATGTATTTATAATATGTGGACATCTTACAACATGGCTACTGGTGCTGTACTTCATAAGAACCACGTCAATGTCGCCCCTGAATGCACAGATAATTTACCTGTAATAGTAGGGTAAAAAGAGCTTGTTCATAAAAGCGAGAATGTTTTCCGAGCGAGCACTCACCTTGACATCTCGTGAGGCCTGGATGTGGCTGAGAGACTGCTTCATGCCTTTGCCTATCTGCCAGATGATGGCCTCTGGAGACAGGGTTTTGAACGGCCATTCGCCTGACAACAGCTCATACCACACCGTCCTGAAACAAACAAACACATTTTTTTCATTATAGATATACAGATTTTTTTATTTCAGTAAATAAAAAAATAAACCAAACATAGTACAGATGGTGATCCAATCAACAAAATGGCTGCATATCGGCGAAATGAACATGCCGCCGATGGGTCATCTTCTTCGTATCTCAACAATGAAAAGTCGCACAAACAACGTAGATGGACGATAACAGGGTCTCCGTGATCGCTGTCGACATTATTCACGTTGCAAACATCGATATCCAACTCGAAATCGTCGAGAAATGATCTCAGTAATATCCGCCAAATGCCGCACGATGTCGGAGGTTAACTAGACGAACGCACTTCAATATCCTTCCGAATAAACTCACTTATTTGCAAACGAAAACAATTTTTCACAAGATGGCAACAGCACATGTTTCCGTGACCTACATAGAGCTTAGATCAGCAGTTTGAGCTGGCTGGTTAATGTAAAAGAAGGATGTGATCACAGTAAACGAAAGGCCCACAAACTAATTGTTTACTGGGCGGTTCTGGACGGTCTGCGCAGTAAAGAGTTAAGAGAAATTCAGTCTTTTGCTGAATGAGATAATGAAACCATACTCACCCAAATGCAAATATATCTGAAGCCTCAGTGAACGGTAATTCTATCTCCTGGTATTGGGCCCCGGCCTGGAGTCTCCGGATGATCTCCGGGGACAGGTAACATAACCAGCCCTCAGGTATGCTCAGGTATTCACCCTTCCTAGAAGACAACCACAGACAGGGTAACACAGCCAGCCCTTAATTAATTGACTTGTAAAATCCATTTCCTTGTTAGTGATGTCTATGCAGAATGACTCTGTTAATATGGCATCCTTAGTTAGAAAGACAGCGGTTGGCTACTTACCTACTATCATTTTACTTACTGGGAAACTGTGAGCCAACAAACGTTGCGTTCTCTGTAAGTTTGTGTAATTTTGTATTGAAAAACAATTATTTTTGAAGAAATTAAATGGCAATAATAAAATGGTACATGTAATATGAATACACCTCGAGTCAACCTTAGTTATTAGACATTTTTAAATAAGTATAGTTGTAGAAGTTGCTTTTAAAATAAAAAAATTATTACTGTATTATTAGTAATCCTTTTTTTAGATAAAATAGTGATCTCCTAATTAGACACACCTTCAAAATAAAACCTAGTTTATCAATATTGGTTAATATTTGACTATTTTATGGCAACTTATTGATGTCAAATTTTGAAGCTTGTTTTCTGAAAATTTGAATTTGGCGGGCGCACACTGGCCATTCTCAAAGCTTCCGTTGATCTGTGCACACTTTCATCCTATCTACAAGGTTATTTTATTCTCCTACAAATTGAAGACATAGTCACTATGTATAATGTGGTGTACCACATTGTATCACAAATTGTATACTATTACTGACCTGTTTCCATGGCAGAGTTTCGTGACATTGGAAAGTCCAAAATCAGTGATCACGACTTTTCCGCTCTCTAAGAATATATTGCGAGACTTGAGGTCTTTGTGAATGATGCCCTTCGCGTGTAAGTAACCCATACCCTGTGTGGAAAGACCAAATCAATAGATATCATATGCAAAATAATGCCAATATTACTAAACTTCTCGACATTAAGGTTTTGTATCCAGTGACCTGCAGGGCCAATAGATTTAAAAAGTTACTGGCCTGCCCAAAAGGTTACTGACAAATATTGTGATCAACATATGTGGATACTGAGGTGCCCATTGCATGTTCGATATGAGTGACATCACACAATTTATTTTTAAGGGGTTATGTTGCTTATGTATTTATAAAAAAATGTAATGTATAAAATCGTAAATCTATCAGGCGGAACTGAGGGGCTGAAAGGTGCTGCCACCTCACGGAGTCTAGGTAATTGAGGCTAATAATCACGAATGGGGATAGGAAGAAGTGATCAGGAACTGATGAAGGCTCAGGATGGGAACGCAAACAAATAAGTCTGGAGTATTTTGTTTTAGAGATGGCTAGTTTCATATGATTTATAGTGATAGGGAGCTAATTTTAGAAAAGGTACATCTTGATGTGAAAGAGACAATCTAAGGGTTTTAGGGATATCAGAAAAATGTGCAAATAGGCCCTGAAGTCCTTTGGACAATAATAGTCAGTTTATATTTATGAACGAGATATATTTTGGTGAATCATAGTCTGTCCCTTGGCTTTTCACCAGTACAGCTGGTACCTTTTTAAATCTACTGGACACACAATCTTAACGTCAAGGCCTGTTCAGGCATTCGACAAAAGAACAAAATCCCTTAAATTTCTGGCTAACAATCTTGTCTTGTGTATTCTCACTGAAGGTTCTTTTTGCACTGGAATATTGGTCTACATCCATAGAGACTGAATATATATGACAGCATTGTATACACACATAATTCTTTATGAAATCACTATTTTAACCCTTTCCCAAATACATCAAAATTATTTTAATAGCTTATGGATAGTTGATTTTAAAGCAGTTTCTGTGCCATCTCAAAATAAAATCCTCATCATTCAGCCTTTCAACAACAACGAACTACTTTGTGGGTAGCTAACAAGTTCATTACATCCATGAATTCATGCCTATACAGTAGAACCTGTCTTCAGCGGCCCCCGCGACGAGCGGCCACCTGCTATGTACGGACAGTGTTCCGATGTCCCGATCACTTTTCAACGGAAATATCCCTGAGATGAGCGGCCACCTGGTGGACGTGGACAGCGATTTTTTGTTATTTTTCACCTGCTAGGGCGGACAGTGCACTTTATTTTGATAAATATATTTCAATAATATTTAAAGATGGCGGCGACCATTTCCTGTTCGATACAATGGATGCTGGGAACGGAGAAAGCGCACGGGATCTCGACCCACAACTGGTGACCCATTTAAATTTACAGCCGCTCGCAATCGATCTATCCACAGTTATTTTAGTCTTCTCCAAGTTTCTGGTTATGTCGAGCGACAACAAATGTAATATAGGCCTACTGAGTTTATGCTAAGTTTCATATTAGTTTAGGATAAAACAAACATTTCTGAAGCTCATTTATGTAGTGACGCCGCAATAAAATACTGATGTTACACCACGGTAATCCACGGCCTGCGCGTTACCGGCGCCGGCGATGTCGAGTTGCCACGATACTGATTTGTGAATTGTATTCTTTACAGGAATTTAAATGATTTTACTTTGTAACCTAGCATGTTAATGTGTATATAAGTTATGAGACAGGAAGTTTGACGGTTGTAAGAAGTCGTTTTCATGGTTAGATCAGAAAGTAAATGATCGTTTTGCGCCGCTGAAACGATAAACAAAATGGCGACCGCAGCGTGATTACCCAGACGCCGTGAGGTGGCAGCACCTTTTTAGCCCCTCAGACCAAATTTGAAATAACAATAAGATAATAATATTAAAAACTATTCAAAATTAAACTTATAATGAAACATGTCACAAACAAAATAAATGAAAATTTTGTTAATGTGTCGTCTCATTTTACTATTTTCTAAGTTGTATTTTGTGCATTTTAATACTTAATTGAATTAATCCAAAACAGTCTTAAATGAGGGGTTCTACTGTAATATTAAATGTGATATTATTACACTTCATTTTTATGGGTATTATAACTGTGGGCATAAATGTGATTTAGGTATGTTGTAATGTGGATGTAAATAAAGATTGTATGTTCTGGAATTTTTTTTGCAAATTCCTGTCCCTCTGATGAGGGGACACCTGCAATGTAGGGACACTTTTGCTTGGCCCGACAGGTGTCCCTACAAGACAGGTTCTACTGTACAGAGAAATTCACGCTATACCGAAAGATTGCTCAAACACACCAGCCAGATTGTCTCCAAGAAAACGGCACTAGCAAAATGTAGGAATATTGCAATGACAGAGTACACTGAATAGAATTAAACAACTATTTTACCTGTGCCACCTGAGAGGCGATGATGACAGTTCTGTTCATCTGAAACCTCTCCTTGCGCATGTGTATGTGAGTGTACAGAGTGTGCCCTTTACACAGACTGCAAACAAGCACATGTAGGTGTACAACAACTGCACAGACAGCAAACAATCACATACAATTGTACAGTAACGGTACAGACTGCAAACAATCACGTACAATTGTACAACTGTACAGACAGTAAACAATCACATACAATTGTACAGCAACTGTACAGACTGCAAACAATCATATACAATTGTACAGCAACTGTACAGACTGCAAACAATCACATACAATTGTACAGAAACTGTACAGACTGCAAACAATCGCATACAATTGTACAGCAACTGTACAGACTGCAAACAATCACATACAATTGTACAACTGCACAGACTGCAAACAATCACACACAATTGTACAGCAACTGTACAAACTGCAAACAATCACATACAATTGTACAACGGTACAAACTGCAAACAATCACATACAATTGTACAACTGCACAGACTGCAAACAATCACATACAATTGTTCAACTGCACAGTCTGCAAACAATCACATACAATTGTACAGCAACTGTACAGACTGCAAACAATCACATACAATTGTACAACCGTACAAACTGCAAACAATCACATACAATTGTACAACTGTACAAACTGCAAACAATCACATACAATTGTACAACTGTACAAACTGCAAACAATCACATACAATTGTACAACTGTACAAACTGCAAACAATCACATACAATTGTACAACTGTACAAACTGCAAACAATCACATACAATTGTACACTGCAAACAATCACATAAAATTGTACAACTGTACAAACTGTAAACAATCACATACAATTGTACAACTGTACAAACTGCAAACAATCACAACTGTACAAACTGCAAACAATCACATACAATTGTACAACTGTACAGACTGCAAACAATCACATACAATTGTACAACTGTACAGACTGCAAACAATCACATACAATTGTACAACTGTACAGACTGCAAACAATTACATACAATTGTACAACTGTACAACCTGCAAACAATCACATACATTATTGTAAGTCAACAACCATAGAGACACACACACCTTGAATTAATCACTTCACAAATGTTGTCTATACATTGCAAACACAAACTTACACAGAAAGGAAGGTTACTGATGCTACATAATGATGCTATACTATACATTAGAATACATTCTCTTACGGAATGTTCTACTTATACATCACTATATTTATTTGTGTGTTTCCATTTTAAAGGGTGTGCGTCTCCTCTAGCTAGAAATAGCCAGTATAGTAATCTGCAACAAGAGTCTCCTGCATTGAACATGCAAACATTGGATATTAAATGGTGTTGTGATTAATCCTGACCTCTCAGCAGTGTTGCCAACAAAGTTGTTTTGAAACTGGATGTTTTGTTTACAAATTAATCATGTTTTGCGGTGGAAACATTTACAATGTGAACATTGTTACCAGCTTAATAAATTGATAAAGTAACTACACATAATTTGGCAAGCTGTTCACCTTCTTCAGATTTATTTGTCTTAAGAACATTATATTAATTAATTAATAAAACCCTTGCAATAGCCACCCTCTGTTTAAACGCACAACTAATAAAACAGAAAATGAAACTTTCGTACACTTTTGAAGATTTTATATTCAAGACTCTTTAATGCTATCTGAACAAGACATTCCAGACAAATTTTAATGGCAGATGTAATTTTAATCACAATAATTCACAATAAAGACATACATAATTTTAGTCACTTCACATTACTTCACATTATTACTGTGATCACTTTTAAAGTGACAGACCCGTGCGCATACAAATTATTCTTACGCATGTCTTCCTTGATGGCAACAAAAAGACGGCGTTGAATAATATATATAACTGACCACAATAACATTCAAACCTTTTCAGGACTTCTTTGTAAAATTCAAGCATTTCAAGGCCTTGAATTAGGTCCAATAAAATTCAAGATTTTCAAGGCCGCAAATGGACACTGCCTTCTGACGTACCTTGTGATCACCGCCAGGTGGGGCTGTTTCATGCAGGCGCCCATGAACAGAACCAGGTTCTCGTGGCGCGTCTTCCGTAGCATGGCCACCTCAAGTTTGAAGGCTTGTAGCTGAGCCTGATGATCCAGGTTCGTCTCCATGTTCAGCATCTTGATGGCCACGTCACCGTGCCAGTTACCTCTGTCAAGGCACGCATGACAATCCATTACAAAAAGGCATCATTTAACAATAATGACTTCTTCTGTGTCAATATCCTCGAAGATCAAGCTCAGTGGCGTGACAAATCCAAGGGATTAAGCAATCTCGTAATCGTAAAAAACGTGTGAGTCATCGACAGATGGATGATGGGGATAGGAAGCTAAGGAGGATGGGCAACATTAAAGAGATGAAGTGAATTCCAGAGTTGGTGCGACAACAGAAAAGCTCGGGTTCCAGTTTTCATTTTCAACAGAGGATGGTAAACAGGGTTACTACTGACTAATCATAGCTGTCTGGAATTTCTTGCTAGAGCGAGCATCGAATTCAGATATGCTGGTTGTGTTAATGAGAGGGCTTGATGATCTATTGCATAAATCTTAGTCGTGCACAGGGAGCCAATGCAATGATTTCAGAAGCGGCACTGAGCGAGAAAAACGAGAACATGTGATGGCAAACAATTTTGGACAGTTGAAGTTTTGCTACATCCTTGTTTACAGTACTATAAAGGAGGGAATTGCATCATTTAAAAAACGTATCATTCATTCTGGCAATAGGCTTCATCCAAAGCGGTAAGCATGTAGGCTCCTGGTGAAATGCTTTTAAGGCGATAAAATGTACTTCCAGGATTGCAGTTATCTAAAAGGGAATGTAAGGATGAGTTGCATTGTTGAGAACAAATGAAAGCAGGATGCTTTCACATCAATGACATATTGATGTGAATCTTAACATGTTATGCCACCCCTCCTGTTAATGCACAAACACAGCTAAAAAAAATTACTTCCAGGATTGCAGTTATCTCAAGGAGGATGTAAGGATGAGATGCAATGTTGACAACAAATTAAAGCAGTTTCCTTTGAATTTAAATGAAGTTGACTATTTACACTTTTTAACTAAGTTAATAAATATGTTTTGAAGGTTTGCTTGCTTTTTTAGGCTACACCATGAGGTCAATGAAGTGACTGAATGCTACACCATAGGGGGCAATGAAGTGACTGAATGCTACACCATGAGGGGGCAATGAAGTGACTGAATGCTACACCATGAGGGGGCAATGAAATGACTGAATGCTACACCATGAGGGGGCAATGAAGTGACTGAACGCTACACCATGAGGGGGCAATGAAGTGACTGAACACTACACTATAAGGGGGCAATGAAGTGACTGAACACTACACCACAAGGGGGCAATGAAGTGACTGAATGCTACACCATGAGGGGGCAATGAAGTGACTGAACGCTACACCATGAGGGGGCAATGAAGTGACTGAATGCTACACCATGAGGGGGCAATGAAGTGACTGAACACTACACTATAAGGGGGCAATGAAGTGACTGAACACTACACCACAAGGGGGCAATGAAGTGAATGAACGCTACACCATGAGGGGGCAATGAAGTGACTGAACACTACACCATGAGGGGGCAACGAAGTGACTGAACCCTACACAATGAGGGGGCAATGAAGTGACTGAACGCTACATGATGAGGGGGCAATGAAGTGACTGAACGCTACACCATGAGGGGGCAATGAAGTGACTGAACGCTACACCATGAGGGGGCAATGAAGTGATGAACCTACACCATGAGGGGGCAATGAAGTGACTGAACGCTACACCATGAGGGGGCAATGAAGTGACTGAACGCTACACCATGAGGGGGCAATGAAGTGAACTGAACACTACACCATGAGGGGGCAATGAAGTGACTGAACGCTACACCATGAGGGGGCAATGAAGTGACTGAACGCTACACCATGAGGGGGCAATGAAGTGACTGAACGCTACACCATGAGGGGGCAATGAAGTGACTGAACGCTACACCATGAGGGGGCAATGAAGTGACTGAACGCTACACCATGAGGGGGCAATGAAGTGACTGAACGCTACACCATGAGGGGGCAATGAAGTGACTGAACGCTACACCATGAGGGGGCAATGAAGTGAATGAACGCTACACCATGAGGGGGCAATGAAGTGACTGAACGCTACAGCATGAGGGGGCAATGACGTGACTGAATGCTACACTATGAGGGGGCAATGAAGTGAATGAACACTACACCATGAGGGGGCAATGAAGTGATTGAACGCTACACCACAAGGGGGCAATGAAGTAACTGAACGCTACACCATGTGGGGGCAATGAAGTGACTGAATGCTACACCATGAGGGGGCAATGAAGTGAATGAACACTACACCATGAGGGGGCAATGAAGTGACTGAATGTTACACCATGAGGGGGCAATGAAGTGACTGAATGCTACACCATGAGGGGGCAATGAAGTGATTGAACGCTACACCACAAGGGGGCAATGAAGTAACTGAACGCTACACTATGTGGGGGCAATGAAGTGACTGAATGCTACACCATGTGGGGGCAATGGAGTGATTGAACGCTACACCATGAGTGGGCAATGAAGTGACTGAACGCTACACTATAAGGGGGCAATGAAGTGACTGAACGCTACACCATGAGGGGGCAATGAAGTGTCTGAACGCTAGACTATGAGGGGGCAATGAAGTGACTGAACGCTACACTATAAGGGGACAATGAAGTGACTGAACGCTACACCATGAGGGGGCAATGAAGTGTCCTCACGCATTTAAAAAAAACTCATTCGTGGTGGCGATGATGTGGAGTGGAGGTCACAATTTCAACAACGGTTTTAACACAGATGGCTGCCTTTTCTCTGGACAACTTAGTTAGTTAATATGGTGTAACTTCGGAATCAATGGCATAACATGTTAAGATGACTTGAAACGTTGTTTATATGGATAATTCCAGATGTATTGAGAAATGCACGCACACATGTTTAGCGAGATTCATCACAGTGACGACAGAGCGACTTCTCACTTACTTATGTACAGTTCCAAATCGACCTGAACCAATCTTGTCTCCAATGATTAGCTCCTCAAATGGTATGTCCCATTCTCTTAATGCTATTGATATCTGGAAATAAAAAACACCAGCAATAAAAATCGATCAATATAACACAGCCAATGCATATTCAATGGTCCAGATAAAGCTGAATGAAAATGCAAGCATGCTAGTTTAGCAAGGGACATGGCAATGACAGCATAGAGATAACAAATATTGTTTTATTTTGTATACTTTATACAATTATTTCTGCACAAAATGTAATGTGTATAACTAAGTCTGCCAGTCCAACAAATGTCCAACATTTGTATTATAAAATTATTACGAAACAGAATCAATGGTATCCTTTACAAAAAGGAACACCATAATAATTATCACAAAACTAGTAGAAAACATTCAATAATTTTTAATCATCCTTCCGTGTTTTCTGAGAGAAGCAAATCTTACACTATTGGCCCGTTGCCAGCTTTGGCCACCAGGGTCATCCCCATTGTCCATCGAATCTCCGCGTTCCAACAAAGCTGTTCTCTCGGATGACGATAAACTGCCCGTCTGAAAAAGAACCAATCAGATTTCCATTTTGATAACTTCTTACCTGCAATTATATAACAAAATTTGCTAATCGGAAAATGATACCCATAACCTTGTCTCATTGTCTGTGCTACTTTGCTGTTCTCTCAGCCAATTTACTGGCTATTTAATTCACTCAGGTACCATCCAAAGTGAATGTCATCTCAACCACAAAACAATATAATGTATTGTATTGTACTGTACGTAGACATATTATGTTTATTTTGTAAGAAATTAACTTACTTTGGAATATAGCTTTTTGAAACATACAATGTTTTGGCCCACCAGCTACAGGTCTGAGCCGTCACACGTGACACCAGAACCTGACCAAGACCTACAGCTGATAGATTGAAACATTGTACATTTCAAAAAGCCATGCTCCAAAGTAAGTTAATTTCATATAAAAAACAAATTGAATTGAATTGAATGAAGTACAACTGCATAAGAAATTGTGACATTATAACTGTTGACATTAGAACTGTCAACATTAGAACTGTCAACATTAGAACTGTCAACATTAGAACTGTCAATGTTACAACTGTCAACATTACAACTGTCGACATTAGAACTGAGGACTTTCGAACAGATGACATGGCCCTTGTACAGAAACACCTGTCCAGTATATACAATGCTGCACTGAAAAGGAAGGCCAGACAAATATTGTACGATCCTACCCATCCTCTGAATGACACTTTTCAGAAACTCCACTAGCTAAAAGGAACCTATTCAAGAAATCGTTTATACCCTCTGCATTTTTATTTTGAATGCTAAATTTTAATGTACTGTATCCTTTTTTATTCCATACACTTATTGTATTGATTTATTTAATCTTATTTATTTACCAATTTTAGTAAATATTATAAATGTTATATTGTGTCTTATCAAAGAACCTTTTAAGAAATATTACTTGCTTAGTTATTTATTAATTAGAGTACTTATTTATATACTTAATTTATTTACTTTACCCATTTTAATGTTGATTATTATTATTATCATATTAATCTGTCTTATCGACTGTATATGGATCACCAATGTTATTACTGGCATTTTAATGTGTAATGAAGAAAACTTTCCGTTTTTAAGGTGATGTTTTAAACGGACAACAATAAAGTCTTTTGAATCTTGAACATTACAACTATTGTCCCAGTCGACAGGACAGGACAGCTGTTGACACTAGAACTGCTGTCATTAGACGTGTTGACATTTGACATTAAAAACTGTTGACAATAGACCTGGTGACAGTTAGTGACTTACAAGCGTACGATCGCTCCGGTCGCTGTCATTTGACGTACTTGTGCTGACAAAGTCTCTGAAAACAAACGCATAAAATCTTTTTAAAGATTACTTTTCGGCTCACCAGAAAACACCAACAATTGGGTATTTTATAATATTCTTATTATCTTAACACTCAACACCAAAACTTAAAGCAGCTTAGAGTAGACTGGCAGATGACTGGTCAAGACAGGTGTTTACAAGTGGTGGTATTTAGAGGGGGCCAGCTTGTCACCAGAATAATTAGTAGTTCAAAATGCATTAATGACAATCACTGGCACTGGAAACAAATCAAACGGATTGAAATAAATGGCAAAATTACTATTTTTATTGGGGGGAAACATAAATTGGCCGATAATGGCTGGGTTTGATACACGCTGCTCGCATGCAGAAAGGCACACATTTTTTGTCTCACTACATAATTCATGCACTGTGAACACGCATTGACAATCACAATACGGCAACATATACATTTTGGTCAACTACGACACATATAATATCGTTGTGATCTCACTTTTACAACGTCACCATGCAATGATGACACATACACCCTGTCACCACATTCACTTTTTCACCATGTGACAAAAAGTCACCAATAGGTGTCACCCCCCCATTGTCACCAAGTGCTAACATACCCGCTGTAGTAGCCGCGTGATGGCAAACTGTCAACATCTAGACTGCCAATGGTACCTATCGAGTCCACGGTCATCTGGTCCAGGTTATTCATCGGTGACACATCTGTAACAAGCACACTCGCTATTTGCATGCAAGTAATAACCTACCTCAGATGTAGCCAACTCTTTACCCCTCAACTCACTACCACATGTTCCAAGAGAAGTCAGCATGCACGCGATCAATAAAAAAGTACTGACAAATGTCACATTTTGAAGTGGAAAAAAATTTAATTCAAAATAAAGTAAATATTTTTCAAAAAATGTTTTTACATAGATTGTAGAGAATATCAAGAGGAACACAGCAATCCAAACCACACAGCCATGTCAGCTTTAGTTCCATGTGTTGTTCTTATCTGGATATGCCATAAATAATATCATTTGGTGGCCATTTTCTTTATTGCCATGGAAACAGGCAAAAACAGACACGTATTTTTACTAAGCAAAAGCTTCCGTAAAACTTGGGCGAATTTTTTTATTAATTATGCATTTCCAAAAAATATCCTATCTAGCTGCCATACCATGCCTTAATCGACCAAGGCCAAACCCAAAATCACCGTCACACTGAAGACGTGATGATTTTAAAAACAAAATGTTGCTACTGCCTCACCCTGTTCAACTCCTGCCTTCACCAATACGTTTAGTTCATTATTTAATCTAATAGATATTTCCTCAGGGGATTCCTTCGTTTTTCACTTTCCAAAATGTTATATTTGACATAGCCTCTCGGGTCTTATGCTTACAATGCAATGCCTGTGAACATGATGACAATTTGTGGGAATGACATGCAAGCTCACGATCATTGTAATATAAGTATCTGGGTATGGGTGACATATTTATTTTCATATTGCTTCCTGCAGAGCACTAAACTCTTGCCCTGTCATGGTGATCTTTCCCCCGACTTTATTTTATAATCATCGACTTTTACCAGTCTGATTGGCTCACATGTTCGAGTGGTGACATCTAGTGAAACATTTTTGTTACTAATTCATGTGGTGTTACCTACTGAATAAATGTTACTGCCATGTTTTTTCCGCAAAATTGTAATAGTTGGTGATAAATGTTCAATAAAATATTACTATAATTAATTCAGTGACGATTCACCTACATTGTGCTTGATGTTCACAAAATTCTTTTCAAGAACATTCAATGAAATTCAAGAATAGTGAAGGGTATTCGAGAAAAAATTCAAATTCAAGAACATTTAAGACTTTCGTACGTCCAAATACTTTTTGTCATCCCCCTTATATGAAAAAAAAAAAATTCGGATTTGGACGAATCACAGAAACGGCCGAATTGGGATCACGAACCATAGAATTATGCAGTCCCACAAAAGAATCTCACGCCTATAATTCAATACGCATGTAAGCAGATGTTCTGTTCGTGTTTGGGCAATATAAAAAAATTACATTCATCATATTTTGCCTTGAAACCCTTCACTTTAACAATTTCAACTTACATTTTGATCATAAATAAAAAAATTTGCAATCAGAATTTTGAAAATATATAACGGAACATCGAACAAATTCAGAACGTGAATCAACTGTTGTGTTACTAGACAGCAGGACGGACAGGCGGACGGACGGACGGACGGACGGACGGACGGACGGACTCACCTGGGAACTTGAACTGTGAATCCGAGTCGGGGATAATCTGTATCTGGGGTGAGGGTTGTTGGAGCGCGGGGGAATGAGGCACGGGGCAGCTGCTGGAGTAGAGGGCGGGGGAGGAGGGAGTGGAGGAGTTGCAGGAGGAAGTGGAGGAGCTGGAGTCAGGGGTGGAGTGGGTGGCGAGGAGACTCGGCTCATTGCTCTGTAGTGACGGGCTGTGGTTGGCTCGAGACACTGTCGGGGAACCTATAACAGCAGAGTGATAACTAATCATCATAATTTCCTCTGTGTTTACGGTACAATATTTGATAATATTATATTAAATATTATATTAATTATATTATTTAATAAAATAATAATAATAAGGTACACTATTTGATAATTTTTATAAATTTTAAAATATTATAATATTATATTAATATAATAATAATACAAGTAAAATATATAGATAAATAATATAAATAAATATGTATAACTTGTGCACTGAAAGTTAATTAAAAGTAATATTGTCGTAAATTATATTATATATCAATATAGTAAAAATTAAGTATATATAGTAATTACTTAATAAGTAGTATGCGACTACAAAACATTATTAGTTTCAATTTAAATTTCAAATAATAAAAACATGTGTGATACAATGACTAAAATATAAAATTATGATGAATAAACATTAAAAGCGAGTTTAATGTGTTTTAACACGATATTTAAATGTATCCATGCACTGTACCAGTCACAGAGCTACAGGCAGTCCACTCCATAAGGAACATAAACAATGATTGGTTTACTCTTGGCCCACGTCATATAACTTGTTATTATGGATATTAATTTGTTAAAATTTCGCATTTTATTTAAGTTATTCGGTTTAGAATTTTTGCTATCTTTTGACTCGCTTCATTTATTTATATCTTTTATTCAAAATTTCATATAGTCACAATTACATCACCGATTTTTAGTTTATTTGTGTATACATAACTTGTAGTTTTATAGAAGACTACGTAGTATATACACACTACTGAACAGAGTTATACCAGTGCAGAAATATAGTTTATTATCATTACCAATCATGAATCACCTATCAATACTTTCCTGCCCTACGCTTGGTGAATGAATGACCTTCTATAATATCAGTTATAATTAACAATAGTTAAATTTACTAGTGACAGTACGCTACGATAGTAGTGACATCAACTAATATATCAATCACACACCCCCTGATATGTCATAGTGATGACACTTACCGTCACGACGCAGCGTGTCCAGGAAGATGTCGACAAGTGTAGACGGCAGGCCACAGGCAGGGGCTGCCTTGGCCGCACAGTCTCGGTGGAACTTTAATCTGCAAGTCACACAACTCACTGGTGACAATACCACACACCTGGGTGTTGACAAGTACCACACACCTGGTTGGTGACAAGTACCACACACCTGGCTGGTAACAAGTACCACACACTTGGCTGGTGACAAGTATCACACCTGGGTGTTGACAAGTACCACATACCTGGTTGGTGACAAGTACCACACACCTGGCTGGTGACAAGTATCACACACCTGACTGGTGACAAGTACCACACACCTGGCTGGTGACAAGTACTACACACCTGACTGGTGACAAGTACCAAACACCTGACTGGTGACAATACAACACACCTAGCTGGTGACAAGTACCACACACCTCGCTGGTGACAAGTATCACACACCTGGCTGGTGACAGTACCACACACCTGGTTGGTGACAAGTACCACACACCTGGCTGGTGACAAGTACCACACACCTGGCTGGTGACAATACCACACACCTGGCTGCTGACAAGTATCACACATCTGGCTGCTGACAAGTATCACACATCTGGCTGGTTACAAGTACCACACACCTGACTGGTGACAAGTACCACACACTTGGCTGGTGACAATACAACACACCTGGCTGGTGACAAATACCACACACCTGGATGGTGACAAGTACCACACACGTGGCTGGTGACAAGTACCACACACCTGGCTGGTGACAAGTACCACACACCTGGCTGGTGACAAGTACCACACACCTAGCTGGTGACAATACCACACACCTGGCTGGTGACAAGTACCACACACTTGGCTGGTGACAAGTACCACACACTTGGCTGGTGACAAGTAATAGACACCTGTATGGTGACAAGTACCACACACTTGGCTGGTGACAAGTACCACACACCTGGCTGGTGACAAGTACCACACCTGGCTGGTGACAAGAACAATACACATGGCTGGTGACAAGTACCACACACCTGGCGGGTGACAAGTACCACACACCTAGCTGGTGACAAGTACCACACACCTAGCTGGTGACAAGTACCAAACGTCTAAGTGGTGACAAGTATCGCACATCTTGCCAATGACAAGTACCGCTTACAAGGCTGATGATGATGTCATGATTTTATATTAATGTGAAAGTTATTGTCTATCAACAATTTATTGTTGCAGATGTTATATTCTCTGTACATACACTTTCAGTTAATCCAGTAGAATATACATTAAAATCAATACACTTCAACTCGGAGTAAATCTTACAAATTACTCTAAGCCAACCATATCGAATAGCATTAAAAGCAACAATGGGGCTGCATGCTCGGTGCAACACTAAGTTATGTCATTGCATTGAATTACCACAAAAAGACAAATAAACAAACACAGGATTGGCTGCTGTGATTAGCTGTAGGCAGCAGTTGAACAGAGGAAGCCGTGGTGAACACCCAGCAATAACAACAATGTTGAGAATCAGATGTCTACACTCTACAGGAATATCTAACTGCTGACATACATATATTTACATGTATATTTACTAACAGTATTCTTAGTGTTACATGGGCAACTTCACTTTGTTTAATGTAGTCTCTATTTATAATATTTATCCTAATTACACATAATATATGGATATGTTGTTATCTGATCTGTTTACACACAAGTAATAATAAAATATAAAGTAAGTACTTTACTTATGTTTATTTACAAAGTGTAAGACTTTATGTTTAGGTCCCAGGACGGTTTACTACACACCCCCAGGGTGGGTAATTATTGTCAACAAATTGGTATATTTTTTAAACAGAAATCTTACGTTAGTAATGTTCTATTTATAATTTACACATGGCCGACATGAAATCGTAACAATAGTTACTTCCGAGAGAGCCCAAGATGGCGTTCACCTGAGCAGGTGTGCCAGGGAGTAGGGTCAAGGGCACTGAACCCACCTGGGGGTTGGGTGCTGCACTATATAAGAACGTGCCTTTATTTGAGTAATTTACTGAAATGATGAAATGAATTTATTGAAGTTATTCATTCAGACATAAATTACCCCCAATTCTAACAAACTCAGGGTAGAAATAGTGGTAGTACGGTAGTCCGAGGATTACCAGAAACTTGGTCGGACTACCAAAGATGACGACAGCAGTAGTCCAACGGACTACCACCAAATTTGGGAATATTTTTCAAATTTTTTTGTTTTTCATGTTATGTTGCGTAAATCAGATGACTACACTACCACATGTATCTGAGGACTACCAGATTTCCCAATTAAGTAGTCCTGCTGACTACCGAAATTTTGGAGTAATTTCTACCCCTGAAACTACTTGCAATATGTACGCCAAAAGATATGTAACTTCCATCTGCACCAACACCTAATTATGCCATCTTTACACATCTCGGGAGTGTTCGGTCTATACTTACTTGCAGTATTTACACACTTTCCCGCGGAACACCTGTTTATGACAGAGATCACAGGACCCTACCACCAGCTTGGTCTGGAATCTGAGTGAGGACAAGAACAAGGAGCATTGTGAAGACAGTGCATGTGACACAACAACATGGCAACAACATGGCAACAACATGGCATGACATATGGTGAACGTCGACGTCATCGTTCCACTAAGCACAACCAAATGCAGTGTTTCCCGGGGTGAACTGGTATGACAGGCGGCTTGTGAGTCACAGACACTAAGTGAACACCTAGGGCTAACGCTTGCCATGTCATAATATATTATTTAATGTGACAGTCAAGTTAGTCTCAATAACATCAACTCCTGATGTATTCACACCCCTGCCTCAATGATTGACACCTGTCACACAACAGAACCTAATTTACATTTAATTAATCATTCATTGGCTCCAATTACTTTAAACATAAATTTTTACCAAAGTACAACAGAGAATTACGAGTGCGAGAAAAAAACAATTATATGATGACAATTTTTCGGCAAATATTGGTCCAGGAGAGTAAAAATAAACAGCTGGATTGACCACCTCGCTCGTCATACACCAGGGAAACACTGAAAAACGCAGTGTGTACACGCAGTATCATGCCAACACAGCAGTGTGCAGCAGGCCGTGACCAACTGAAATAAACAGGTATGTTAAAAGTGCCACAGAAACACTGAGTGAGTAAGAAGACATTTAGGAACAGAGGAATTACAGACAAGCATATTCACCCAAGTAGAGCATGAAATTATGAAATTCCAGTCGGAAGGTGTTGAAATACCTCCAGTGACAATGCTATCACCTGGATGTCAGAACCCTTCACGGGAACTGTGATACTTACCGTAACTCCGCTGTACTATTTCACATAAGCAAACTCAAAATCACCAAAATACAGCAATATTTCCGTTTTAAAAATAACAGTTTGCTGAGAGTAACAATCCACCTAGAGACTACTAAACCACTCCAGATGTGAACCGTGAGTTAGCTGGAAGATAGGCCGAAACACACGGAACCTTTGAAAGAACACCACCCAGGAAGGGAGACGGGGAGGGTGGTCACAAACACCCTCCACCCCACTTACTTGCACTGTTTACAAGTCTTGCCGAGAATCACGTGTCTATGGCACAGGTCACAGCCGCCCACTATCAACTTGCTCTGGAAACTGGCGACAACAACCACTGGCTTAGTGCTGACTGACAACAACATCTGGCTTAGTGCCGACTGACTGACAACATCTAGCTTAGTGCTGACTTACTGACAACAACATCTGGCTTAGTGTCGACTGACTGACAACCACTGGCTTATTGCTGACTGACTGACAACAACCACTGGCTTATTGCTGACTGACAACCACTGGCTTATTGCTGACTGACTGACAACAACCACTGGTTTATTGCTGACTGACAACCACTATCTTAGGGCTGATTGACTGACAACAACAACTGGCTTATTGCTGACTTACTGACAACAACCACTGGCTTATTGCTGACTGACTGACAACAACCACTGGCTTAGTGCTGATTGACTGACAACAACCACTGGCTTATTGCTGACTGAACTGACAACCCACTGGCTTAGTGCTGATTGACTGACAACAACCACTGGCTTATGGCTGACTGACAACAACCACTGGCTTTGTGCTGACTGACAACAACCACTGGCTTATTGCTGACTGAATGACAACCACTGGCTTAGTGCTGATTGACTGACAACAACCACTGGCTTATTGCTGACTGACAACAACCACTGGCTTTGTGCTGACTGACAACAACCACTGGCTTATTGCTGACTGACTGACAACAACCACTGGCTTATTGCTGACTGACTGACAACAACCATTGGCTTAGTGCTGATTGACTGACAACAACCACTGGCTTATTGCTGACTGACTGACTGACAACAACCACTGGCTTATTGCTGACTGACTGACAACAACCACTGGCTTATTGCAAACTGACTGACAACAACCACTGGCTTATTGCTGACTGACTGACAACAACCACTGCCTTATTGCTGACTGACTGCAACCACTGGCTTAGTGCTGATTGACTGACAACAACCACTGGCTTATTGCTGACTGACTGACAACAACCACTGGCTTATTGCTGACTGACTGCAACCACTGGCTTATTGCTGACTGACTGACAACAATCACTGGCTTATTGCTGACTGACTGACAACAACCACTGGCTTATTGCAAACTGACTGACAACAACCACTGGTTTAGTGCTGACTGACAACCATGGGCTTACTGCTGACTGGCAACCATACTGGCTTAACCCAAGTCTCAATTAACAACAACTACACTCATTTAGTCTCGACTGACAACACCCATATTGGCTTAGTGCTGACCGGCAACAGCAATATTGACTTAATCCTGATTGACAGCAACCGCACTGACATAGCCTTGATAAACCAGACACCACGAGGTGGCAGCACTTTCTAGCCCCTCAACTCTGCCTGGTAGATTCATGTGCTGTTGATGTAGCCACCAGGGCAGCCGTACCCCAGAATAGGGTAGAGACGCTGACTGGCACTCAGGCTGAATTGGAAATAACAAATTAAATACTGATACCCTTTTTATCTGATAATACTATATCATAAAAACTATTCAAAATTAGTATCTTTCCGCACAGATAGTTAGTGACATACTTCTCTCAAATAAACAAACCATAACAATACATGACAAGCTGAAAAATAATAACAGTCATTTATGATTTTAGTTATCATAACATAATCACAGTCTTCAGGTGATCCTGGAAAACTGCAATAGAAAAAAATGGGCCAAGTGGCCCTGAAGTCCTTTGGACTATATAGTGAGTTTGTAATTATTAATGAAATCTGTTTTGGTGAATCATAGTCATCACCTAGTCTCTTCACTGTAATCAACTTTAGAACAGGCATTTCTCTGAAACATGCAGCCAAATCGGGTGAAAACAGCAGATAATATCAATAAAGTATGATTTTTTAAACTCCATAATTAGCTACAAAATGTATTATATCTAAGTCAATTGTCACTTACAGGTGACAACATATCTTTAACCACTATACACCACCAAAGTCACATAATTTTAAAGATACTTAAACAATCAAAATAAACACAACTTGCACATAAAATCGGTAGTTTAAATGAAGATGTAACTTAAAACATACCCACAGCAACTGTCCAATTTAACAGGGATCTGGTGGGTTATTGATACAGCCCCTATCACCGCCAGGGACCAGCCATTAGCTATGCAGTCGCCATTATACTCTACTGGGCTATTGATACAGCTCCTACCAGATCAATTAGTTACGCAGTCGCACCTATACAAGATCTGCTTTAAAACCTGCAGATACAGGCAAAGTTTGAATATTTTGCTTTTTTGGATGCCCTTATAAAAGAATAGTGAACTTAAATTTCTTGTATGCAATGAAGATACCCTCAGATGTTTCTAAGCAAAATTAGAGTAACTGCTACAGTTGTTTTTTTATCAAACAGGATAACTTAAAATGTTCCAGTTGTTAGGCCTTAAAGGACCGTAGTGTAGGAGGCTTACAAAAATGTGTCAATCAAATTTACATTTCTTGTGCGTAGTGACAGTACCCTACAAAACACCTGTGCAAAATTTGAAGAAACACATATCTTCAATGGTTTCTGAGATCTGTGAGCTAACGGCACACAGTGGACACAGAGTGGTGCCATAAGTCCATTGGACCTTTGGCCCAAAGGACTAAAAATGCCAGACATCCCACCAATAACGGTGAATGACAAGACAATTTGAGCAAGTGAACTGCACTCGCATATTAGGTGTCACATATACACACGGTCACCAAGTAAAGATGTCAACTACTAGTTGTAACATACCTGTGACTGATAGAGTGGAGCATACTGTGTGAGCCGACAGGTGTGTTTGGTGACAAGGGAACAACCAGGTGATTCTCTGTCAACATAGCATCAGATTTTGTGACATTGTAGCATTAAAATTTTTGTGGGTGTTAAAAACTATCCGAGTGATATTTCTGCGCTTGCTCAAGTCCGTTGTTGTCATTAGTTACCATTAAGTATGTTAACGCTTGACACTGAATATCATATTAACTACATTTAGTATGATATATATTGGCCACTATGGACAAATATAACCTTTCAGCAAAGTTATTTGTTGCAAACTAACACAAAGCAAACAGGTTTTGAGGCATGCTTTGATAGCGAGTGCAAATCACTTGACGGCAAAGCGTCGTAATCCATTGGTGATTTAAACAAATGTAATATTTTAATGTATTGAATGAAATTTTAAGAAACTCTTCACAGTAATCACCACAGGACAGTTAATGAACAGCCTGTGGTATGCCATAAATACTTTGGGTTTCGCTGCATATTGATGGTTTTACATTTATCGCGCATGTGAAGAAACGTCACCCGGATAGCTTATAACGTCCGGGAAAATGTAAACGCGACAACATATCAGTAACACTTGGATATATAGCTTTATCTACAAATCACTGCGGTACAATCAAATGATTGAAGCCAATTTTCATGTTTGTCAGGTCGGGTAATAGTATGGAAGTTTACATAAAAAATATATGTCCAGTATGTTCATAGTCCTGACTCTACAAAATATGACATCACAATGTTACACTAGATAGTTTCTCATTAATAACAATGACAAAGGTGTTCACAATAACTTTTGTATGACTGGATCTAATCATTGTTTGTTGACAGCGAACAGTTGTCAGCGATTTGATTCAATACCCATATGTCAAGGTCAGGCACTGGTAAATCACTGTCATCAATTAAATTTGATAAACAAGATATATGTCAAGAAATAGTATATTACTATAAGTGTTACGATATAAAACAACGTGAAAGTGACACACCAATGGAAGTTTCCTTACTTTTGTTTGGATGAACATCGAACAAGTCGGGCAGACTGACTTGGTCATGGTGTTTGTACGGTGGCGACCTCTTTGGAGAGGACATGAGAGGAGAGGCCTGGCCTGATGAGCCGTCAGTTGATCGCTTCCTCTGCTGACTACAGATGGCCTCGTGGCTGCTGGCAAGGATTAGGTTGTGTGGTTTCTTCTTCAGGTACCTGAATAATAATAATTATCATTATTTTATTATTCATGATAACCTTATAAAGTATACATTTTTATCTTCCCAAGGGTCGTGATTGCTAACGCAACTGTACATAGAACATAATGTAAATATGCTAAACAATTGACTAGTTTACCTAATAAATTGCATAATGCAGTTAAAATGTAGTAAATGAATAATTATTATATCTTTTAAATTAGAATTGTACAAGTGATAAAAACAGGATAAATAGCATCAATAAATATAAAAAAACATTCAGTAAAACTCGTTCGTTGCATTGTGCATCACTGTGTGTATTTTAACACATTCTGCAGATGTGTTTTCTTAAACACACACAGAGAGTAGGAGTTTCGTATTTCTGGATTTAACCTATTCCATATTTGTGTGCCATTAACAGCAACAGAGTTCTTGAAGACGTCGGTGTGCTCTTGGGACATAAAAGTCCCCTCTTATATTTGACCGTGTGATTCTCGTCAAAATGTTCGAGACCAAATCTAGTGCTAGTATTGCCCAACATCATAAGACGCTGGTTTATCTGAGCAATTTACACATATCAGTCACTTCAGTTGGCTGTGTAAACATATAAATTAAAAAAAATCAATAACTAACTGGGTGTGTCATGTAATTTATTGTGAAAAATATTAAAGACATGTCATGACCAAAACATTGTCAGGTGCTCTAAATCTTGAAAACTGGACGTACTCAAGTAGACTTGTTTATCCACTTACCGTCCTCTGTGACAAATTACATAACCAGTCAGTTCTGATGGCCGATGGGTTTTTATTTCAGAAAATAATTTGACTAATTGTTAATTATAAGACAAATCTCTGCTTTTTTTAAATGTTCACCCATAATTATGCACCCTTTGTTTTTATGCTGCAAAGTAAAGAATGAACTCCTGAATTTGTTTCAAATGTCGCCTCAGTCCAAACAGAAAGGCCGAGAGTTGATCTTAAGCTCCTGGTTCAGTCCCCTCAACATCAATTTTGTTATATTTCGTCAATATATATATATATATATATATATATATATATATATATACACACACACATATATGTATGTATACATATATATATATATATATATATATATATATATATATTATAATATATATTATATATATATATGTATACATATATATATATATATATGTATATATATATATATGCATATATATATATATATATATATATGTGCATATATATATATATTATATATATATGTATACATATATATATATATATTATTATATGTATGTATATATATAAGTTTTCGTAAATCTGGTAATTATGTGGATGTGTATGAGTTTTATTTGGACCTGAATAATACATAATATAAAAACAAAATGCATACAAACCCTGGTGTGTGCACATGTGTATATTATATAGAACACTGTACACAAGCGTATAGGAAGTAACTATAAACTGTGCTACTGATGCAGTGTATTTCACATGCCAAAATGTGCCAGGCTTGTGACCAACAAGATTCATTTATTCAAATGCACCTTTTATTCATGAACAATGAGTTTCGTTTAATGTTGTCATTCGATTTGACTTCTGATGTTTTTTATTAATTACTTATTACTTACTTTTTTCTTATGCCATTTTATTATCTTTAATTTTTCGTTCTTTTAAATGTTTTCTTTTGATATAACTTTATTTCTTAGTGACAATTTAATTGGGCATTTTATGCCACGGTTTTATAACATTGAATTTGTTTAGTGTTATTTGTACGTTTCGTAACAGTGCCTTCGAACGGGGTAACCTGGATTTACCACGTCATATAAATGCTTTTATTAATATCGTCATTTACAACAAAATGTGAACTTACCACAGATGAACGGGTAAGCTACTTACTTGGATATGTCGACATCCTGGTTGACTTTAGTTGACAGCTGTGACTCGTGGGACTTGCTCTTTGTGAGGGGGTGGAACGCCTCCGGGTAGAGTTTGTTTCGTTTCTGCGGTGGGGGCGTCGTGGGAAACTTCCCCTTGGGGGGAATGGTAAAGGGGGTTTTGGGGGGACTAGGGGGGTGGGGTTTGTCTGAGTTCGTGGAGTGAGGGGTCGATGATGCATGACTTTGGTGGGGAATGGTGACCCAGGGGGTTACTATGGCAGGGGGGACTAACGGTGCGAGGGGGCCGGGGGGTTTTGAGGGTGGTGCGGTTGGGGACTGGTTCTCTAGTACACGTCAGACCGGTGCAGTGACATTTTTTTTGGTTTTTGATGTGACCATCGGTGACCCATTGTTACTATGTGACATGTTGTGTGACGTTGACGTGGTGTGTGAAAAAGTTGTGTGTGTGCAGGTGTTGTGTTGTGTGTGGTTGTGGGGGCTGGTTCTCTAGTACACACAGACACAAGGTGGGTCAGTTCTATTTGTTATTTGTTGTATGAGTGTGACAACAGAGTAATAGTGCTGTTGTGTGTGTGTGTGTGTGTGTGTGTGTGTGTGTGTGTGTGTGTGTGTGTGTGTGTGTGTGTGTGTGTGTGTGTGTGTGTGTGTGTGTGCGTGCGTAAAAATTGGTAAAACATAAATATATAAAATATATGTAATCAGTTAAACTTACACGTAAAGACGTAGTTAAACGATAACATTTTTAACGATAATAAATAGATAATTAAATAAAGCTTCTAAAAATTCTAGTTTATAACCTAAGCTTATCAGCAATATAAATAAATAGATAAAATAAAATAATAAAAATTAAATACACCAATAAGTTAATAATAATAATAATAATAAAGATACTAAAATTATTTGAGTAACTATAATTACGGTTAAAATAAATTCATTATAAAACACACTACAAGCAGTTCACAAATGCAGCCATAAAAAGATGTGTGTCTACATGCATGTACATGGCCACATGCATGCGTGTCTATGCACGCACATACGCATGCCTGTGTCTTTCTCTCTGTGTGTGAACATGTATGAGAGGGAGAGTATTAGGGTATGTATGTGTGTACATACATGTATGGGAAGGATGTTTTTTCAACTTCACCCTCTCACCCTCAGACCTCATTTACCTTTCTTTCCATACCCTCATTACCTTCCCGCCCTGTGACCTCATTACCTTCCCGCCCTGTGACCTCATTACCTTCACACCCTCTGACCTCATCACTGTCCCACCACTGACCTCATTAATTTGCACTCCACCCTCTGTTCTCATTAACTTTTCATCCCACCACATAATGTCATAATTCCCCCCACCCCATCCCCTGACCTCCACTCACCTGTCCACCTCTTGAGGTTGGCCAGAGCTGACCTCAGCTTCTGTACTTCCTCTTCTGTTGAGTGGAATCGGGTCATGAGTCGCGTCAGGTCACGGTCGTTCATCCCCAGCAGAAGTTCCACGCTCAAACCGTGATTCATAATGCCCTAGTAACAGACAGCATATGAACGTAAACCAGAGCTATTAGACAGAGGGCTGGTGCACTGTGGGATGTAAACACGAAGGAGCCATTTTTAAAATCCCCAACGGAACCAATTATGTTCGATCTCGCTCAATCTTGGGCTCTCAATGTCATTTTTCAATGAAAAACATTGGCACGAACAATCTTACAAATGTCAAAATTTTGTATAAATGTTTGTTCTAGGACAAGCCGTGTCACAATAGTGATGTAAAATATTCATATATTTAATGCTTATCAACTTTTCTAGCAAAAGACAAAGCTTGACGCAGACCTCGTGCATAATGCTGATTGTGACCACAGTGTCATCAGTGATCAGCCGAGGTTATTAGGTATGTGTGGCAGAACGTTTATCTCCTACTGATGTTCCATTTTCAGTGATCATAAGCTACTTTATTTGCAAAACTCATTGGTAGTAACACTGTAAACATTATTTTACTGTTTCGTACTAATGAAAAAACAAATTGGTGCCATCCACGTGACGGCGTCATCAATGTACAAGATGGCGCAGTTCAAAGAGAACCAGCGCTATGATCTACTAGCACTGCGTAAACTACCATAATGACAGTAAGTATTCATGTGTTTTCAGACGTCCAAACAATTGCCAAAAGTATACATTTAGTGGCCCTTAAGTTTCCAAACACTTTCGACTCATCCCAGTAGTTTTCAATGCGTCATAAATTAACAGGTTTATTAAATAATTGGCTTAAAGCATAGTATGGTCCAGACCTTTATTCAGGATAACATTTACTTGAAAACATTAATATAATAGTTACATTTCCAAACCTATCTATAAAACAGTGGTGACTGGTGACAAATAAAATTATTCAAAATTATGTGTTGGCCAATAAAATTAAATTAGGTTACTATGTTCATTAGGTTGTAGACTAACAGGTCATAACGGGCAAAACAACATCTTATTTTATTCATTGGTCTTATTTCAACAAAACAACAGAGATATATGAAATTCACAAAAACGAATAAAATCTAAAGAATAATCATTGCGGTAAATAACAGTCTTCGGTAAACTAGTCCAAAATGTTACAATATTAAAAGTTGTGAACGAGGTATGCATTAACAATGTGGTTACCCAGGTGAGCTCAGCGTACCTGTAGTGTATTAGGTCGAATACCAACGACCTTGAGCCACTGTTGCATCTTGGGAAATTGGAGCAACTCTGGTGGCAGTTCGTCCAACTTGAGCTTTGCCTTTGTAATGAGTTGTTTACCAAAGAGCTTGATGAGCTTGCCCTGGAAACAATCATACGACACGTCATTTACTGGTGTATTCTCTATTAAATCTTATGTACTCGTGTTGTGGTACACAGAGTACACACAGCTCATCGCTCCACTATGTTGGTAAGTTCTAGGAAATGTTTGTTTTAAGAAATGAACAAGTATTACCGGTATGTCATGTGTAGCTGGGAGACAGTGGGAGTCGGACACACAATTATAATCATAATAGAGCTTTACTAGTATATTGTTACGCTACATGAATTATTACAGAAATACTATTTATTTAACACAATAAATAGACACAGCGTGACAGTGGTACTCATTTATTTTTATAACAAATACTTTGGTTTCTATGCAATGTGACAACAATACATCATTTTCATTATTTAAAACTTTTTTTACTGATTATTGTAACCATAAATCAAATGTAACTTGCATTATAGAAACTCCTATTACTTACAAGTGAAATTATTTATTTTGGATGAATCCGGGACACCACAGACATAAGTAATGAGCTTGTGAGTTCAAATATCACTACAATTTTTGTATGCATAAACTACATACGTTTACATGGTTGGAGAACAGTCACAGTGCACATTCCCAATACTCCAGAATGATCGAGTGAACAACCACGTCAAACATCATACATCCAGAAGAAAATCACCAATTGATGTACCGGGTAATCACAATTTTGCCCCTGCTAACATTTTAGCTACTGGAATCGAGGAGAATTTCAGATTTACCAAACAAATGGCAAATACACCTCTCCAAGCCCTACAGGGACCCAGAACTGCACCCCCAGAAAATCACCAAAAACCTCCAACTGCATCCCTCACATGGGACTTCCAGATTCGGTCAATTGAGGCACAAAAACACAACAGGCTAAAACAAAAGCGTCCACAATCTGAGATGTATTCTTCTTTCCGAGGAAGTTGTAGGTTTCACCAAAAACCATAGACTCGGTAAATAAGAATCCAACTTTACTTATTTCTCTAAATGTACGTGCAAGTGTGTTTTTAGTTTGTGTACGTCAGTAAATGAGTACACAAGTTGTGTGAGTGTGTTGTACACTATATTTATAAGATCAAGTGCTTCTTAGAAACATTTACATGAAAAATTGGGCCAAGAGGCCTTGATGTCCTCTGGACTATTGTGATTTTGATGAATCATAGTGGCATTTTAGCATGGAGTGTAAATACAAAATTAGAGAAAATGCAATTTTGTTGTTGAAAAAACTGGTAACACCATAAAAAATGTACATAATTTTAAAGGTTTGCTTTTAAACAAAATGCCTATATATGACATAAACCCCTCTCTACAGGAGAACAGATTTTTTATCAATATAAATTATGTAATTTCACTAATTTGATGTTATTATTATTAGTACACCTGTAGTAATACAAATATTATCTATAACAATTAATGTTATGCGTTTCTTACAATCATAATGAACCGGTTTGGTTTGTCACTGATGTTTTATTTAAAAGAAACTAAGAATAAATGTGTTTGAACTAACAGCAACTGTAAATTCTGTGCAAAAACAATATTAGTTTAAACACAATTGTTCAACATTTGACCTTGCAACATTCTGTACTGATCAACCTTAAATTGCAGTGAACAGGCAAACAATACCACACGATTATATTTAGCATTTTAAAGATAACAACGGTTGTGGAATTCCTTGACGGAATGCATTTGTTAATAAGAAGAACAATATCATAAATATGCTGCAGACTCTTGGACGTGGCCCATTACGACTACACATATAAAAAGCTTGGACTGTGTATGAGTAGTGACATGTTTATATGACAAGATTACATTTCTGTGCCATTTTGTCTGTCTGAATATGGGAACACACCAAACGGGTATGGGTCACATATCTAGGTAAAATTATGCCAGTCTTCTGGTCTCATCCATGCCTGTGATATAGCAAAATTTATTTCCGTTAAAAAATCACCCACAGGTTTGTCAAAATCGGGTCAATCTATACTTAGTTACATACTACTGTACCTGGTTAAATACAAACGTATTTATGTGAAATGTTGGAAACACCATATATATCATGTTGTTGACAGGTTAACACACTTCTGTTGCCTGACATTCCATCCTAAAGAATCTTTTTGTTTCTTACATCATAAAAAAGAAACGACTAATTAAAAACCCTCTTCATTGTCTGTTGTGTCAGTGAAGAATCACAGTGATGCAAGCATCTGCAATGCTTCGATATATGCTTTCTCAAATAAAGTACCCAAACCACAAAGTATTGCTTTCCTAGAGTAAATGACTAGCAGCTAGAATTATTTTTTGTACTAACTTAGTGCAGTCAATTACTTATACTAATCAAACTAAGAAAATACGTTTATAATGTTGTTTAGCTTGAATGCTGTTACATCAGTTATTAGTTTTATTACCAGAAACTTGGTCGGACTACCAAAGATGATGTTAGCAGTCGTCCGATGGACTACCACCAAATTTGAGAATATTTTTTTAAATTTCTGTTTGTCATGTTATTTTGCTTAAATCTGGGCCATATATCTGCCACCCTACTACATATATCTGAGGACTACCAGATTTCCCAACTAAGTAGTCCTGCTGACTACCAGGAACTTTGGAGTTATTTCTACCCATGCTGATGCTGAGTAATATCATCAAAATATACATTTTTACAAAAATAACAGATTTAGAGACAACTATTTAGACAAGCTGATTCTTACCTGTTGAAATTCCGTATATGGCAAAAATCTAAAAACGTGATAATGGCACAGGATGTCCAACTTCAACTGACTTATGTATGTATCCAAAACTATTCATGCTTGACGTTTTGCACACCTCAAACCAACTAGGTATTAAGGATTGTTTTTCACTTAAATCTGAGTGGGTCACCTGGGAAAATGTCCAAATGTTAGGAGAGTTGGCATGGTAAGACCCTTAAATGAGTATCCCTCTGTATTTATATCACAATGATCCATGGCACATTTGTTTAACCCTACAGGTGACCAAGAACAATCATCTGTACCATACTGTTCCTATACAAATCATACCTTAGCAAATAAAAAAGTAATATTGGTCATAAAAATATGAATTATGTGTCATTTAAAATCACAATTATAAATTATTATTATGTTGTTGTTGCATTCGTGTACGAGTTCATCTACAAGGTATTGAAATGTACAGCTTCTACCAGGAAGTGGTGACAATGATGGGAATGTACGCACACATACCTGACATGATTGGTCTGAGACCTACTTCCTTGTTTACATTCACTGCAGATGGAATGCAGTCACTACCTTACAGGTGCAAGCACACCTGTACTAGCCTCGATTAACCAGACTCCACGAGGTGGCAGCACTTTTTAGCCACTCAACTCCGCCTGGTCTATTTATGGACTGCCTATGTAACCACCAGGGCGGCCTTAGCCCTGACTAGGGTAGAGAAGCTGATTGGCTAATAGGCCAAATTTTAATTAACAAACTAAATAACGATACCCTTTTTTATCAGATATTATACTAGAAAAACTATCCAAATTAAATTTATATTCACACAAACATAAATACAAATTTGCAGTAATTCATGAAGCAGGAATTGTGGATGATTAGCCTCGATTACGCAGGCTCCGTGAGGTGGCAGCACTATACACAGATAACATTCAAAAGCCCGCTAGGTGACCAGACTATCTTTACAACAAAGTTACGCAGAGAGTCGGTTAAAGGAAACTACACCTGTAGGTATTCATCACACGCCGACCTTCAGACTCCCAGTAGTAACCAATCTTGACATTCAGTTGTTCAACTATGCCACCAATTGGGGCTGAAATGAACCCTGCTGGCCTTGGACAAGTGATCAAAGTGATTTTGTTTGGTCGACACAAAAGAAGAGCGATATAAACTGATGTTTCTAAAATGTAAATTTTCTTAAAGGGTTGTGAACCTTTTCACAAATCAATACACAATTATCCATGGTTCCTGGCATGCCATTTAGCCTCCATAGGTGGGGTCAAGTAAAGGCAGTCGCGAATACAAAATCTAAATCTTGGGAGGCCCTGAGGTTCCCTTGGAAACATTGAACACAAATTGAATCAAGTACACATTTCCAATGTACCCCAAGATACACCTATGCAAAAAACTGAGAAAAGGCTAGATAATGTTTTTTACCCGTTTTAGGATATTCAGAATCCAGTCAAATCGATATTTCTCATGGACAGTAAGCCCTAACATACATCTATGCCAAAGTGTACAAATACATCATCAACGGTTTCTGAGATATGGCAGCTAATGGCGCACTGCTTACAAATATGCAAAATGCTGCCCTAGACCATTGGACCTTCAGCCCAAAGGACTACAAAGGTACAATTATCATGATTTGACCTTTGACACCAATACACAAAAAATATATCCTCCAAGTTCAATAAAGTCCCTGAAAATATTAGGATGAGAAAATAATAATGTTCACGCAGCCAGGTGGTGAATTTTTGGCTAGCATTCAAATTGATTCAGTTTGTTATTGACTGTTCTGTCAATAACAAACTGAATCAATTTGAATGCTAGCATAACCTTTTCAGATCGTATAAAAAGCATGCTAAATGGTTCTCTTATGTAACCTGTTCTAACAAAATGAGTCACATGTCAACAAACTTCATTCCGAAAAAACACTGTATAAACATTGCACAGTGATTTCTGACGATTTAGATTTTTTGTCACCAAAGGATGCTTTAATATTATCTTTTCTAGCTTATTTCTAATTTATATTAATATTTAACAACACTTTACAACATTTTTAGCAAGGGTACGTAACATGTCACGCATGAATTTCATAAAACAGAACTGATAAATCGCACATGTTCGGATCACATTCTTTAGGGTTTCCCTCGACACATGACAGACATATTTGGTACTATGGGAAAGCCCAGAATACCCACTGTCTGAATCTGCTACAGGAATTCCCCAGTGACGCCAACTTTAGCCAACAGAAATGCTTAGCAGAGAGGCCTATCTGTAAACAAACGTCACTCGGTGTGGAGTGTTGTTGGATAGTGGTCCTCTGGTTGGCTTAAAGCTGTGAGCGCAGGCACAGTGCGCACTTGCTATCTGTGAACAAGGCATGGTCGATCGGGTTGCTGCACTACAAAACATTGCTAAATACTTGGATTATGTAGCAATAATTGCAATAAACAGCTTGCAAGACATATCTTCGACAATGAGCGTGACTTGGAACTTTGGATGTTTTGAAAACGTGAAATAGAAGCAAAACAATCAAATTTTGAATGACAATGTGATATTTAATGTACTCAATCATGTGCTTACGTGAGTGCAACATTTTCTGAGTTTGTTTCTACTCCTAGCGGACATGTCCAGTGTTGAATAATTTTGTGTGTGAGCTAGGTCCACGTTGTTTACACCATTGGAAAGCTTACTGAATCTTCTTTAAATAATGGTGTGATTAACTCAATTTTTTTACACGCGATTCATTTCATTACACTAGGTCACTTATAATTAAATCAGTGACCATACATGTTGTAAAGTCTCATTTAGCATTGTCAGTCTTTAAAAGGCGTCTTCTGCATATTCACTTGATATCCTGGAGGTATGACCTGTGTCACTCTCATTTGACCAACGTTGATGAGGAAACCACTAACATGAAGTTCTTTTTGTTATTGGTAAAATGATGTTGGTTGGATCATGTACAGCTGTAGATGGAGGAAGATCAGTTGGAATAACAAAGATCAGTTGGAATAACAAAGATCAATTGAAATAACAAAGATCAGTTGGAATAAAAAAGATCAATTGGAATAACAAAGATCAATTAGAATAAAAAAGATCAATTTGAATAAAAAAGATCAATTGGAATAGCAAAGATCAGTTGGAATAACAAAAATCAGTTGGAATAACAAAGATCAGGTGGAATAACAAAGATCAGTTGGAATAACAAAGGTCAGTTGGTCACTTGGAGTAACATGTGTTACATACATGCTAACCTTACTTTCAGCATTCAACTTATCGATGTCACATATCCTTTGGTATCTGTCAAACTGAAGCCAATGCACTGAGCTGTTAAAAATTCACACCCACTTTTCATTGAAAAGGATGACTTCCGTGGTTTTGTTTTGTCTACAAACAGTTTGCAAGAAGAGTTGATTCTTCATAACTCTTCTATAGTTGAAAATACCTTCCTATATATACCTATGTACATAACTTGATACAGTGTAGCAGAAATATACGGGCTGATATGAACCAAAAATAATGGCATTTGACTATCACTATTATGTTCTTCTGCAAATCGTACCATTCCATCCATATCATCTCGTGTCCTTCCTGTATGATGTAAACAATACTGCTTGGCATTTATCTCACAGACCCACACTAGTGGTAGTGGTGACACAGGTTCAGAAAGTATTTGCAGTTCTAATGTTGACTGGCACAATCATCAAGAAAGTTGACGGTTATATGCACGGCTGTATGTTTTGCTTTTTTGCCACAAATTATGATGTGATTTTAGAAGATGTGCCCAACAACAGTATTATGCATGGCAGTAAGAAATAACACATAACTGTCACACAATTGGCATTCATTTCCTACTTCATGACTGAACAATCAAACTGGTATCTGTGAATCTAATTAACTGATTATCATCAGTTAGTATAACAAATAATCCAAATGACCCTGACGTTCTTAGGACTTTACAGTGTCCAACAGTGAGTTGGTAATTATGAATATAGATGTGCTGTGAGTGAAATTTATACTTCGTGCATTGTTTAATAGTGGTATAATGTAACTCCTCTGCCAGTGTGACAGACGTAATGTAGAATAATTTGTATTTATGACGGAATGACGATGGAACAGGGGGTATGAGCAATGGAACACCAATGTCACTAAGTTGGCAGGTTTGTTATGGCCGTTCCATGTACTGAACATAACCCCCTGTTCCATCGTCATTCCATCACTCATGGATATACCTTATTCTATGTTATGTTTTCATACTAACAGACATAGCTCTATGCAGAGATTTGGATGGGTAAAACCTGTTTTGGACGGGTAGAAATATGGGTGGACATGTGGTGGATGGGTTAAAAAGTCTTCAAAAATCATAGATTTTGTCAGTTATGCTTTATAAATTAGTCTAAATGGTCATGGTATCACAAGTTTTTTTCAGGTCAAAAACACATTAAATTTTAAAGTTTGTAAACTGGCTTAACAGTTGACATCCATGTGTCCACAAAAAATGTGTGACTGGCCAAAAATTAATCCTGCATAAAGCCCTGCTAACAGATGAGTTATGTTATACCACTATCAAATGATACATGATGTACAAATATCACTCAAAGTTTTAAGTCTGTTCCAATCTGTTACGGTGCTTGTTGCACCAGTTCCAGTGCTTATACAGAGGACTCTTGAGTGCACCTATCAACTTCCTAACAACAGCAGACACTACCAGTCCAGCTCATTAAATCAGAAAATTCAACGGGATCTGTGAGACAGTCATGTTTAATACATCATTTTTCTCACAGACATATATTATTTCTGTATGTTTTAACCATGTCAAAATGTTACATATACTGATATAGGTCTAACAGTATACTTTGTGTGTATACAAACAGATTTTAGATAATGCCCTGGCTTGCTTTTATTTCCCATAATCCCAAAAGAAATAGATGGAGCAATTTACACAAAAATAAACGGGTGTTCATTTGCCAGTTTTGTTGTTTGCTTGCTTAAGCTACTGACGTCAAACAGACACACTGTACAAAATACGATATACTCATATAGGTCCACAACTACTAGTACTACGAACTAGACTGAACTGAGTGAAGATCAATGCCATTATTAGCGGTTTTACTAGAATTAAAACAATGTTAGAATCGCTACATCGTAGCAACGCCGTTTCTTTGACTCGTTGTAGTGATAGAAGTTATACAACAAGCTCTCACCTCTGATTCGCGGATCTCTTTTTGTGTAATTTCCTCCGACGTCGAGCAGACAGTACGCAATCCATCCAACTGTTTTGCCGTAATGTCTATCATACACTGGGTCATATGACAGAGCTCGATCGCTCTTTTGATCGCATCGTCGCGGTCATTCGTCATGCTACCCCGTTCTGTGCGCTCAGACATTTTTGGAATGCCCTAGCGCAAAATTGAAACAGTTGATTATCACAGGACGCTGCATTCGCATCTTAAGGCCCCAATTTTTTTCAAGTCCGCAGACACTGAGATCAACATCGTAGCCATGTTGAAAACTCAAGAAAATCTCGCGTGAGCGGTGTTCGAACGTGACTAGACAAATGTCAACTAGCACTGGCCAATCGATCACTCTATGCGAGCCCTTTCCTGGCACATTCATTTCAATTCAATAACTTTATTCCGTACCTGACAAAACATGCACAAAGTGTGTGTGTGTGTGTGTGTGTGTGTGTGTGTGTGTGTGTGTGTGTGTGTGTGTGTGTGTGTGTGTGTGTGTGTGTGTGTGTGTGTGTGTGTGTGTGTGTGTGTGTGTGTGTGTGTGTGTGTGTGTGTGTGTGTGTGTGTGTGTGTGTGTGTGTGTGTGTGTGTGTGTGTGTGTGTGTGTGTGTGTGTGTGTGTGTGTGTGTGTGTGTGTGTGTGTGTGTGTGTGTTGTTGTTGTGAGTGCGTGCATGTGTATATGTATACATATATGTGTGTGTGTGTGTGAGTGCGTGCGTGTGTACACATCTACGCACACGCACGCACGCACGCACGACACACACACACACCACACACCACACACACACACACACACACACACACACACACACACACACACACACACACACACACACACACACACACACACACACACACACACACACATCAAGGATCTCCATGACATTGTTATAAGTATATTGGGTGATGTGTGGTTTTATTTATTTATTATTATTATTATCAATTGTTCATTAATTGTGATGCCTTTCACAACATTTCAGTGCTGCCATAATGGATTTTTTTACTCCTTTGTGTGTTTTGCCAAGACTATTACTGGCATTCCAATTTTAATGTGCATCTGAATGAACATTTCTAGTTTTAAGTTTAATGTTCTTTTCTTAACAAACAATAAAGTTATTCAATGTTATCAAACATTATCGAATACAAAAGTTGCATTCTCATATTGATCGCCTATGGCTTAAATTACATGAAACTGTTCAGTAAATCACATTGTCCCATTCAATATTAATAACAATACACCACTTTCTTCAACTCCATAATATGGAGTTGAAGAAAGTGGTGTATTGTGAACAAGACTATATTATAGTCTTGTTCACGTGTTAATTATGCCATTGTAAGATAAAACGGAGTAAAACAATGTTATTACTAAGAATATCCGAATGCCCCATTTCGCTGAAATGACAGACCCACGGGTAAATTTTTAGTACACAATGGATCAAATAACATCAAATGCCAACTGATATTTATAGTGGCAAATAACTCATGCTATGTGGCCGTGGAGCAGATGAATGCTGGGTGAATAGATTGTGTGCTGATTACCAGCATCATCTTACGCCAACTTGTGCGCAACAAGACCCCTTGGATGCACACTGGCTCAAAACATTGTCATCTAATAGACAGAGCCGTTCGTCTACTGCGCCCATCAAAATTATACGGGGCGCAACTATCCCCATGCCCCCATTTCCCGCGGCTCTGCCCAGAAGCACCAGCGCGTGGCATGGCGTGCGCGTGGCGCGCGCGTGTGTGACTGGTGGCGCCATCCCAAGGCAACCATACGAAATCTGGTTAATCAGGCAACGTAAATTAAGAAAACGTTTAGTTATAAATTGATGAAATAGCAATGTTGTCTCCAAGTGACTGTTGATTATTTCTTAAATGTCGTGAAACGCCTTAAATGGGTAAAAAACAAGTACGATTCGAATAATCCTAACTGGCTATAGCTGGCAGTCTCTCGCTTGACTGCGTAACTTCGGCGAAAAGGTAGTGGAAGGGCTGAAAAGTGCTGCCACCTCACGGAGTCTGGTCAATCGAGGCGAAACCCGACGTGACAGAAAGAAGTGATCGGTTACTGCTTACTGGAAATAAACCGCGAAAGCTGATCTTGGCTCTAAACATCTCGACAAGATGGATAAAGATGACGGAAAAAAGCGGATCACAGAATCAACATTGCCTTGGTAATACATAACGAAAATCTATTGATAGTTGAAGGAAGAAGTCACAACTATTTCGCCCCCTGGACGTATATACTGGCCAGCCCGCGAGTCGAACAGTCACATCAAACACAGAATCACAACACAAATTACACATGACGATTTTTTCAGTATATAATATGAAGAAACATTTGCAAAAGTATACCGATATTCCAAATATGTAGCACTTATTTTATTCCACTTATGCATATGAACAGTTAAAAAGGCACATGTATTACTGGCTCATAATTGGTACCGCTTCATCAGTACGTATTTTCATGTGTATTCACATGAATATACGTGTTCTGCCTGTTGACAGTGTTGTTACGAGTTTGACACGAGTCGTACTGGGGCAGAACTGGTACAGTTTCGCTGGTACGTGTCATCGCATGAACAACCAAATTTGTTCATGGAAGCTTGTGAATTCACATGAATAGAGCCAGTTGAACTCGTGAATTCACTTACAGAACATGTGAAATCACGGGTCATTGTTTGCTGGGTGGACTGATCTCGGATTGCACTGCTAGCTGCATATTTGTGTAATCTTATACTTAACTGGCCTAAATTATCACGGCCTTTTAAAACCGTTTTTTCACCTTATAATCGATGTGTATCTGTTCGCAATGTGATTCTACATCACTTCTGCTAAAAAGAAGTCAGATTAAGATTTATTAATTTGTGTTTTAGAACAATTTAAACACGCCGAGTTGAAGTAAACAAAGCGATGTCACCGCTGCAAATATGGCGCGAGCTGTAGGCGCCTCTCAGAGGCGCCTCCCATCGCGTTGTTTATTTTGATTCGGTGTGTATAAATTGTTCTAAAACACAAATAAAAAATGTAAATCTGACTTCTCATTGACTATATGTAGGCAACTCACTTAAAATGTACAGACAAACAATCCGGCTCATGGGGTATGACTTGTACTCATGATCTGCTGCTTACATTTTCAGGGTAGAAAAATATCGCCCAGATACACTAGACGATTTAATATCACATCAAGACATCATAAACACAAGTAAGTACAATCATTGCTTAGGTTACCGTTGGGCATAACATCTGTTAAGCAGATATGGCTAAAGGTCAGAAATGTCTTTAGCCAAATGATATTTTCTTTAGCCAAGTTTGAGATTAATTAAGTTACCCGGTATAAAAATGCAAAACAAGACGTAATATTATATAAAATGCTATATAATATTCACAAGAAAACAAAACACCTAATTTTAATTAGCTAAAATGCTAAACAATTATAACATGATTAGAATAAAAGAAAAGTAAACATATAACACAAATAAACACCCAGTAAATTAACTCTTTACTGGGTAGACAGCCTTCTTATTTTACACCCTGCTGTGGGCAAACAATTTTAAGAGGGCAGCCATGTGTGAATTACGCTGCTTGTTGCATTAAAATTCGAATAACTTGACAACTGATGCATGAAAATATATTAAATTAATTGCACTGTACATGGGACAATTGTGTGAATAAAATGTGTTATTAAAATTTATGTGTTGCAATCAATTACATTTCAGATTTTGAATCAAACTTCAACAATTAATGATGACAAAATAAATAAGCAACTTTATCATGTTACATAAAACAAATCTTAGAACACACAACAGTGATCCTGTGGAACTAATGTAGCCATGTATGTTAGTTTTATCCTAATTAACATTTATCCAATTTTGACGGTTAGTTTTCAAATTATAATTGTTTTTGTAAACAACTCCAATGCGACGCAAGACAAAAATTATGTCATAATTTACAAAATGGCTATCGTTTACCGATCATATTGCCGAAAGGAATGTTCTTTTTGTATGTAAAATCAACACTCGAATAACGAAAGATAGCACACTCCTTTCACCAATAGATGCTCCCTTATCAGAAGCAATGTGACCATAGTGCATATTACTAAAATACCCCAAAATAAATAAACCAAACGAAGTATGGACGGTGATCCGATCAACAAAATGGTTTTCCTAGTGTTGAACCCCATCACCCAGTCCTCCCATGTGAGCCGCCTGTCAAGCTGTTGTGTTGATGTCGTGAAGCAGGAGAGTTATTTAACTGTGTTCCAGTTCGCAAGTTCGTGGCTGATGACCGGTTGCCACATCTCCTGTTCTATGGACCACCAGGCACAGGCAAGACCAGTACGATTCTTGCCATCGCAAAACAGATCTATTCACCACGGGAGATATCGTCCATGGTCTTAGAGGCAAGTAAAACAGCCATGTTATGGGTACACAAGTCATAGACACTGAGGCAATATTATTTCAACATTGGTGATATTAGCATTTTTAGTCCCTTGGGCCGAAGGTTCAGTGGACTTATGGCATCACACTGCGTCCGCCGTCCGCAGTTATCTCCCATATCTCAGAAACTGTTTGGGATATATTTTCCTAATTTGACACAGGCATATATTAGGGCACTGTCACGATGGACACAATTTGTTTATTTGATTGGATCATTCAAATGGTACCTTAGGGCCTTCATGGGCTAAAAAGGTACATTTTCTGTACGCCAATTTTTTCTTCAGAAACTGAACAAGTTTTTCTATAATTGTGCACAGACATAAGTTTGGGTAAAGAGATAATACTCAAGAAAGTTTTATTTGATTGTATTTTCATAAAGGCATCTCTGGGCCTCCCACAAAAGCTAAATGTTTATATTTGCCTTGTTCCTGCCCAGAATCAGTTGCAGATTCGCAGACATGTGTATTCCATAACAAGTTTGCATATTCGCCGACCCTTGTACCTGCTGTCTACTGCTGGTGCACTCTGATTGCTTAAGTCATTTCGTTAATTTGGGTAGTTATCAAAATGTTATCTTGCTGTCAGTGTCATATGTTGAGATGAAGAAGCATGTGATATGTTATTTTGCTAATACTCGTGTGTTGAGGTTATACTAATGTAATACTCACTTGTTGTTTCAGCTGAATGCGTCAGATGATCGAGGTATTGGCATTGTGCGTGAGGCTGTCTTGAATTTTGCAAGCACCCGTACAATCTTCAAGTATGTATGCACTTAAAAAAATTTAAGGAGATAAGTGCTTGGGAAAGTTTTTATTAAACTTTTTTTGCTAGAGAACTTAAACATGGTGGGAATTATCTCTGTGGGTTAAAGTATGTATAACAAGTGAAATTTAAATTTTTGGACACAGGAGAAATGTTTTCCTCTTGGCAGTTTGTAGATACGTGTATGTACAATGTTTTTGAATTTGTGCATGAAAAAGGGTCCAAAAAATTCTATATTTTAGCATTAAAATATGTATTTACAAATAACATACTTACCTAGCTCCATCGCTTCACAATGTGCAATAGACTTGGCCGCGCCCAAGTTGCTCACCAAAATTAATGACAAAATGGAACCTGACTGATCCCTACAGTTCCCACCAGCCTTCTCCATCACCACTTGGCTAAAACAATAAATGGCTCCCATTTCCGGGGTACACACATGTCCAAAAATACAAATTCCTCTTGTTATAATGTATTTTAACCCACCAAGATAATTCCTACAAAGTTTTAGTTCTCTAGCATAAAAATATAAAAAAAATCCGAAGCACTTGTCCCCTTAAGAAATAGTTTAATTATTTTAGTCAGCAGAAGTAAACTTTTCAAACTCCTCTTTTCTTGCGAATTACGATTCAATATGAATCTTGTCTTAGTTAATTTTTAGACCTTTGGGCCAAAGGTCCAGTCGACTTATGGCACCACTCTGCGTTCACATGGCATGGACGGGGAAGCTCGCACACAAAAACCAACATGGACGGCCTGTCTGGCGGACCTGTCCATAACAAATAACTGCCCGTCCAAAAACGCAACGTTCAAATTTTGCCCGTCCAAATGACAGGTGGACAGATCTCTGGGTGAGGCTATGCCGTGGTCCGTCCACCGCTAGCTTTCAGATCTCAGGAACTGTTGGAGATGTGTTTTTGAAATTTTGCGTTCCTTAGACGTTTAGACATTTCTTAGAGTATTGTAATTGTGCACAATAAATGTATATTTGATTGACACATTTGAATAAGAATAACCACAGAAAATGCCAATTACAGTTAGGAGACCAGTCAGTGACTATGATTCACCAAAACACATTGCATTCATAATTGCCAAGTCACTACATAGTCCAAAGGACTTCTGGACCACTTGGCCTTTTTTCTACTTACACACAATTTAAACATTTTAATTATTTATGATTTCATTTATTTGTGTTGTATAGTCCATTTATATATTTTAATATTAATCTTAATTTATTTGTTCGATAAGTTTTAATATACCTGTTGTACTTTTCAGCTGTTATGGCTATCGAAAAGAAAGAGAAACTTTCATTGCTGCAGCAGTTTGACGTTTAAAAAATCATTAACTACCGGTATTACATAAAGTAAATCTTTCAATATTGCTGTTGAGATTTTAAAATAACAGTTTGAACTAGAAACAGCATCCGTACGTAGGCTGCTGTAGCCAGTTTTAAAGTGTAACTAATGACTGTAGGTCAGGCTACAAGTTGGTCATCCTCGATGAAGCCGATGCTATGACAACTGATGCCCAGAATGCATTGCGCAGAGGTAATGAACACAACTGATTGTACAACATTTATTAATTAATATTAAATTTATTAATTTTAATTTTTCAATGCTGATTAGTATTATCATTTTGATGTTTATTATCAGCTGTGTCAGGATCTTATTAATGGCATTTTAATGTGTTACTGAAGAAAAATTCCCATTTTTAATGTTATGTAAAGTGTCTTTCATAAAGCTGGCTCACATGGGTGGCAATTGAAAACTTGAATGAATGAATACATGAATCACTTTATTACAGAAATAAACATTCCATATATAAGAGTATATAAAAGTATATAAATATGCACATGTAATATATAAGGCTTTTTCAATCATAGAAACACGTTGTTTATCATTATCATTCTATATGTACCATTATCATTCTATATTTACCATTATCATTCTATATTCACCATTATCATTCTATATTCACCATTATCATTCTATATTCACCATTATCATTCTATATTTATCATTACCATTCTATAGTTATCATTACAATTCTGTATCTAAATGTATGCACACAAAGGTTAGGACAGTAAAGTACCTTCCATAAAACTGAAGAAAAGTCAAAGACAAACCAGACACAATATAAAACCAGTTAACATAATGCAACTTAATAGTATTATCTTGTAAAATGTGCTTTTAATGCAGGTTTTCTGGCTCCCATGGATGGTAACTGTAAACATGAAATGTTCCACTTAAATGTGATGTTGCTACCCCCAAATGACCAAAATATACCTCAGGGCTTGAATGGGTATGAATCAAAAAATTCCTCCAGGTTGCGCCACTGTATGAAGGAGGTATGACGTGAATAAAGTATAATGGATACGTGCCTGTCAGCTGGTTAGTGACACACTAGCTAAGGTAGAGGAAAATACCTTCATATTGTCTGTCTTCTACAACGTCACAGATCTTGCAGTGGTGATGTCGACATAGAATAATACTGACAGTGAATTGACATGTTTTTATCTGGCATACAAAGTGCAACGGACACGGAACGTGTTAATAATGAATACCAGGATGCCAGTAAAAGCTGAACTAGTTTAAGCCACTGACACGCCTTTAAAACTGCATAATAATTTCTACCTCCAGTAATATATGATGTATATAATAATAATTTGACTAAAAACAAAATACAAATATATGTATACTATATATACATACATATACACATATATATTATTAAAAAAAAGTATATTTCATTAAAGTAAAAAATTATACTTAGACAATGAAAACAGTTCATTGCCATGCATAATCTATTTCAATACAAGTTGGAGTGAGTGTGAAATTTTAGGGAGTAGATAGTACACCTAGATACACTTACAATGCTGTAACTTATTCTATTGTAGACAGTAGTTTATGACAGAACAACTCGAACACATTTGTTAAGGTATAAGCATGATTTATTACTTTGGCAAAAACGGGACAGCCCGGCCGTATCTCTCTGGGGCAAGCTGTGACACCGAGAGGATTGGCTGCGAGGCCTGGATATGATCCCGTGACCGGTCCTGGGTCAGTTACTGGTCTTGGACACTGCGTGACTGGACAGGACCTGGGTCAGTACTGGTCTTGGACATGTGACTGTGGTGACCAGACAATACTGGGGCCTGCGTCCACTCTGGGTGTCATGCCCTCCCAAGAGAGACCTACCGACCTATCAATATTACGGGTGATGTGTGGGGTTGGTGGGTGGGTTGCGTGTGTCTCTGTTGATCGCTGAAACAAGAATGCCCACTGCTGGGGCTGAGCTGGCGATGCAGCGTACGGGATGGGCCCTCCACCACCATCCTACAGGAACCCACCACCATCCCGTAGGGAAGTGGTTGCAAGGGACGACTAGTCATCAACTCCGCACAGTGACTAACACTGCTTCAAATGGAGTCAGACCACATTTGCATTTTTCATAGGCGACCATTATAACGTTTCCTTCATTTCCTACTAATCTTGAAGAGCTCTGTTATTGACAATTTCACAGCATACAGGACATGTTATGTGAACGTCTAATACCTTAGGCTCCCACAAACTTCATTCAAACCTTACACCCCTCCATTTCTGCTTGAACCACCCACGAATTGTCCCTGATTACATCACCAAGCAAAATGACAACTGTATTAATACGCAGAAATGCACCGACTGACAGCTGTCGTAATTTGACAGCTCTGATGCCACGCTGCACGAAAACATCATTTCTAATCACTCCACGCTACATATGTGCTCACAGAAATTCAGACAACCTGCATAATGCTGCTTTTAAAGGGTACTCATTGGTTGGGGAATAGCGGATGAGCACCTTATTGTGGTCTTACATCAAATAATGACATGACTGATATTTGTGATCTTCCAGTGATCGAGAAGTTTACAGAGAACACCCGCTTCTGCATCATCTGTAACTACCTGTCCAAGATCATCCCGGCCCTCCAGTCTCGGTGCATGCGGTTCCGCTTCGGCCCCCTCACAAACGAACAGATCATGCCGCGGCTAGAATATGTCATCGCACAAGAACAGTATGTCTCCACTGTCACGCCTATATTTTCCCGGGCGTTATAAAGTATCCGGGTGACATATCTGCACGTCAACGATAAATGTAAAATCATCAATGTACAGCGAAACGCAAAGCATTTATGGTATCAATACCACATTAATATGGTATCAATTTATGGTATCAAAACCGCATGTTCATTAGCTGTAATGTGGTGATTATTTTGTAGACTTGCATAAAATTTTGTTCATTACATTAAAATATTATATTTGTGTAAAATCATTGTCATGGATTATGGTGCACTGTAGTCATGTAATTTGCAATCGCTATCAAAACATGCCCCAAAAATTTTTTGCCTTGTGTTCATTTTTGACAAGTAACTGCTGAAAGCTTCTCTACGTCCTTTAGCTCATAGTAACGGAGATATATCGGACTAAAATATTTAATATGAGATTCAGCGGGAAGTGTTAATGTACTTGATGGTAACTAATGACAATGACCGACTTGCGCATGTGCAGAAACATCACCCAGATCATTTATAATGCCCGGGAAAATGTCAACGCTACACCGCTCTTTCTGAATGGTGGCTGTCTCATGCAGGTTTTTATAGAAACTGGGAAAGCAAGATTTTGTGTGCATGATTGATGTTGTTCTAGCATGAGCATTCCCAGGAAACAGGGCACTTAAATTATTGTTAGGTATGAACCAAGTGTATTTAAGCAATAATTGTTAACACGATAGTTAATTCATCCATTCGTATCCTTCCACCAGTCTGTATCATTTGATGGCGATATCATTGGCCATCGTAAGGTTGAATGCAGACCATGCACTCTCCATCAACTCACAGACCAGGAGTTGCCGCATGGTCTGTCTAGTGCCACAGTCACAAGTCACAACTCTCTGAGTTGTTGGAATAACCCCATTTTAGCATATTGGCTCAATACTCGGTTCATTCTCACAGTAAAGGCGTTATCGAAATGGTGACTTTACTGTTGGATGACACCATCCAACGGTTACTGTTGGATGACACCATCCAATGGTTACTGTTGGATGATACCATCCAACGGTTACAGTTGGATGACACCATCCAACGGTTCCTGATGGATGACACCATCCAATGGCGTAGTTGAAACATCTTGTCATCTCTTGTGGTCGATGGAGTGAGAAAGATCCACAATTAGCTGTATAAATGTTGTAGATTGTCTGTCACAGCCGATGGAAAGAAGGCCTTGATCACGCTGGCAAATGGAGACATGCGCAAAGTACTGAACGTACTACAGGTATGGTCCACCACATTAGACACTATTCTTAAAGGTGAACTTCATCATAAATAATATAAAAAAAACTTTGGCGCCATGCAGAAAGTCAATATTGAAAGTGATTCTTATAAATTATACAACAAACTACATAACAACAAAATGAAGTTCTCCGCCTAAATTACAATATAATGCATGGTGAAAACATGTGCTACCAGTAAGCACAAGCCTATTAAAATAATCAAATTTAATACAAACATAAACAAATTACGTGGATCATACAAGAATTGCTAAAATTTATTAAAAGTAAAGGTAAGTTCTTATATGGTGCAGTATCCAGTCCTCAGGACTGCTCAAAGCGCTTTACACTTTACTTCTCTGACAGACCTGTTCACTCAGACACCATCTCAACTTCTCTGGGAAGCATTACCTAAAGCTGCTCCTAAACATATCCACCTCTGTCTGTAGCCAGGTACTCATTTATATAGCTGAGTGAACTGGAGCAATGTAGAGTGAAAAAACTTGCCTATGGTTTTAACACTGCAGCACAGGATTTGAACCTGGGTTCTCTTAGTCTAGAGTCCGAAGCTCTACCCGTGAACCGCTGCACTGTACAAAATACCATATTAAAAGGAAACATCCGTGCAGCAAAAACGTTTATTTTGAATTACAATTTAACCAATTCAGAAAAACATGGAAAAATTTAACAAAATAAAAAAAACAGAAGAAGACACCTTCATTAACCTTTAAAGTAAAATGTACTTGTTTTTATTTGGTGGGAGAATAACTGTAACCTGAACTGTATCCTTATCCTAGAGCTGCTCCATGGCATATGACAATGTGACGGAGGACAACGTCTACCTGTGTGTCGGCCACCCACTGAGGAAGGACATTGAGAACATTGTCAACTGGATGCTGAGTAATGACTTCAAGACGTGCTACAACAGTATCCTTTGGCATATGGCGCCAAAAAATGTATGATGCGAACCTGTACCAAAACTGGAGACGAATCATTCGCTGTCATTGCTGCGTCCCTATGGAACAATTTACCAACGATTATTAAGATTGTATCACTACAGCCAGTTTCAAATGTCTACTGAAGACACATTTCTTTTGTATTGCTATTAGTGTAATTTGACATATTTTATATTTTTACTAAATTATTTGTTACTATTATCAATACATATACACTTATTTATTAGTATTATTGTTATGTAATGATTATTAATATTTTTAACATTTACTCAATTATTTATTACTATTAACCATAATGTATACATTCATTTATCAGTGTTAATGTTACGGAAATATTTACTAGATTGATTATTATGTATTTTATGAGTAACAGGTAATTTTTTATTTTTAGAAATGCTATTTAATACTGTATACATTTTAGTTATTTATATACCTATGCATATATACAGTGTATTCTTTATTATTTATTTTAAAATATCAGTGTTCGTCTTATTGTATACAAATATCCTTTATATGTATGCATTATTATGGTTTTAGAAACACAAGTTTTATTTTAAAATGGTATAAAGAAATGCTTGTGTATCTGTGCAAATGTTGTCAGTGGGCCCATGTGTACATACTAGCTGGACAAATTAACCTCTACTGCAGATTAGTGATTTGATAAACTACCTACTTGTTGCAGATATTTAGTTACATGTTATCATTGAGGTACGTGAGGATGCCTTGAGAAAGAGGCAAGCCCCTATCCTGAAGTTGTGACCACAGGTCACCATCAATCTGGATGAATTTAAGAAAAATCTACGAATTGGAGCATTCACTGTGAATTCATTCATTGTTAACATGTTATCAGGATATGCATAACAGAATGTTAAATGCACATGGTTTTCGGGTTATTTCCAATAACATCCGCATAGACTTGATGAACTTGAAGACAGCGAAAGGTCTGGCGCTGCGCGATATGCTGACAGAAGTACATCTCTACGTACACCGAAGTAATTATTCAAATGTATTATTTTAGTAATCTGAGTTTTTGAACTTCCATTCCGTATTTGTTATCGTTCTATCCACGTGCGCTCAAGTCATTTACGGTTATAGATCCTGTATCCCTATAATATAGACTGTATTATAGGGATACAGGAATTGTGTGAATCACTGACGTCCACCACAAGCCAGTTACTCACCATCTAACATAAAAACTGCCCCGTTCCAATGCCTACTGGTGTATCATGATCACAAATAAATTATCCAATCAATGTCTTCACAGCAGGCACAAGATGGGTTTAATTTTTTTAAACAAATTTTTGAAACACTGCAATGAAAAAATTAATTGTTAATTATACAAGAAATTAGTTCACATTTGGTCTTGTAGGCAAAATATATATATATATATATATATATATATATATATATATATATATACTGTATATATATCGCTTAACTGCTGCATGTTTTATTTTCAGTTGACTTCCCCAGTCACATCAGGATAGAGCTGCTTGATAAAATGTCAGACATAGAGTGAGTATCCTATTTAGAGCCAACTATCATCTGTTGGTGGCATTTGCAAAGTTACATACATACATAAATTCAAAACTATTAGATTCAATATTACCCTATTTTTATTAATTGGCCAATTTCCATGTGCATTCCCAAACCAAAGCAGCCTAGATTATTAAGACCTGACCTTGCCAGTGTTCTTACTAACCTTTGTGTGTGTGTGTTTTATATATATAATGTCGTGTTGCGTAAACTTACCTCTGTACTCTGTTCTCCAATGAAATAGTGAAAATTCTCGTGTATTTTTGTAACAAATTTGCTACCATGTACACCACAGTGGGAACACTTGAAAAGAAAAAACAATTACAAGGATATGCTTACTGTTAATTGCTTAATTTACAGTGAATTTATTTATCTCTGGGTGGCCCTCACACTAGCAAGCAACTATTTATATGCGAGTGTCTTCTGACGTAGACTAACCGATTATTAAATATGTATTACTATTTTTGTCTGATTGTTTATTGTCATTGTCGAATAAATTTTTCCAATTCCAATACATGTTTGCTGCTGAAACTGGTCAGACAAAATGTGGACGCTGTAGTGTGGCTATTTATTATTATTTTATTATTACAAGCATTTCTAAAGCGCCATATCTCCAGCACTAGCCCGTTCGTAGGCGCATACACACATTACAATAAATATAATTATCTATAAATAGATAAGATTAATTTAAAAATAAAACAATTATACAATAAAATAATATCGAAATTAAAAAAAGGACACACTTGGTTTGTTGATCCACTAGTGTGTACCAAATAGTTAATAATAACAACTTTAAATTTATTTTCTTCACAGTGTTTAACTTTTTATCGGTATGAATATATGTACCTGTATGCTGGCTTACTTGCAGGTTACATGAACGCCTGCAGTTGTGTTCTCAAAGTAGCTACAAACTGATAACATGTCACTACGACAGTCCCCTTCTTTTATGGCCATCCCTTCAGTAAACCCAAAGTGGCCATATAAGGCAGGTGGCCTCTGGTGAGGGGGAACAATCGAAGAATGCCCGTTTTATTTATGACACACTGGTCGCTCCCTTACAAGTACACATGTACGTTGTCAACATTTGAGACATCTAACATTGCAGAAATACCAGCTACCCAGTGTTTTGCCAAGAACAACAAGTGTGTATGGCAGGCCTACTTAACTGTTTACTGGCTTGTGAATAAAAATTGCAGTATTTGACTGACGTTTGGCCACTGAAGAGATGTAGATTCTTTATGCAACCTTGACTGTTGGCCACGTTACCCGGGTGGGCGTTAGTGATGGGTAGTTTGTATTAGAAAATGCTAATGCAATGAAAATGTGGCCACATAATCCCATAATCCAGGTGGCCGCTGGCGAGGGGGAGGGGCGTATATGAGGGGGACTACTGAACGATACTGAATGACAGTCATGGTTGGTTGCAGGTACCGCCTGTCGTCAGGCACGAGTGAGAAACTTCAACTGAGTTCACTGATAGCAGCTTTCCAGGTCGCTCGCAACATGGTCCTACAGGAGGCCATGACACAATGACACCAGATGATGCATCACGACACAGTGACACCAGATGATGCATCGCGACACCAGATGACACAGCGACACCAGATGATGCTTCACAACACAGTGACACCAGATGATGCATTGTAACACTAGATGATGCGTTATGACACTGACACTAGATGATGTGTCATGACACAGTGACACCAGATAATGCATCATGACACCAGATGATGCACAATATGGTCGTGCAGGAGGCATCATGACACAGTGACACCAGATGATGCACAATATGATCATGCAGGAGACATCATGACACATTGTCAGTTTGTCACCAGATGATGCCTCATGACACAGTGACACCAGATGATGCGTCATGACAGTGACACCAGATGATGTTGTGACACAGGGTGATGCACGATGAGGTGCAGTACAGTCTTGCAGGACATGTTATGTCACCATATCACAGAGCTGCCTGCTGACATGCAACCGTGTATTTGTATTAAATGACACGTGTCACATCCAGTTGACATGTCTACAACATGGCACAGTGTTGTTTTCTTGAGCCACTGACAGCTGCAGACAGACACACAGACAGACTTATGACAACACAGTATACTTACTTACTGCCTGTCACGCTGAACTGCATTTAGGGCAGCGACAAAATTCCTCCACACCGGTCCAAACCAGTTCAATCCAATCCAGTTCAAACCAGCTTAATCCAGTTCAATTTAGTTCAGATTTGTTCAAACCAGTTCTGCCCAGTCAAGTCCAGTTAAAACCACTTCAGTCCAATTCAAACCAGTTTAATCTGTTTCAAAACAGTTTACACCACATTGCATCCTCATCGAATCTGCATCGCATTGCATCCCCATTGGATATGCGTTGGTGTCAGCATTGCATCCAAATCTGTATCCATACGGTGTAACCTCGTGTCTCGTTGGCAATCCACAGCAGGTTCCACAAACTTAACTTTATCTCTGCACGGGCCAAAACATTTTGTTTATGTAGGATATACCGTTTTTATTCTTTCGTAAAGGTGTATTTTATGTTAACCTAGACAACATCTAATCAACAGATATCACAGTAAATGTGTAAAAATAATGCCGGCCTGCAAAATAATCTTCAAATATCGAAAGTGTTCTTGATATGATTTGTGTGCTGGTAATTCCAATATTGCTCGATCAGATGCATGTGCCAACCACTGTTTCACTGTCTCAAGCAGTATTGAGTGACTATTACCAGCACTTCTACAACTTAGGCACATGGTTGTCTTTCGTGATGTAACTTTTCTTTTTAAATCCTCACAATTTGATGGCAGTATTGGAGATTCTCATGCAAGTTACTTTTCTGATCTTCAAAAGATTGTAAAAAAAATTACATCGTCTGGCAGCAAGAGTGACAAACGAACATCCAAAGAATCGGTGAGTTCGGCAAATTGACCACTGACAACTCTCAAGTAGGAGACCGATAAAGAGTAGGTTGACATGTTCGATATGCCCATTGTTTTCGCCCCAAAACTGTGAATTAACCCAATGCAAAATTAACAACTGCATAGCTTCTACCTGAGTTAAAGGTTCACAGAACAGTCACAAATGTGCTATATATTTCACTCGGATCCATTATTCTTGGCGTTAACAGATATCTGGGTCACATTTCTGCGCATGCTCACGTCCGTCATCATTAGTTACCATTAAGTAAGTTGACGCTTCCTGCTGAATTATGTCTTAAATACATTTTTAATTGTCTAATATATGTCAGTCACTACGAGTAACAGGATGTATATAACCTTTCAGAAAAGGTATTTGTCGCAAATTAACACGACAAGCAAATTTTGTGGCATGTTTTGATAGCAAGGGCTATGAGACATTTCTATTTATTGAAAAAAATATTAAGAAACTTCACAATAATTACCACAGGAAAGTTCACAAACAGCCTGTGGTATTTATACTATAAATACTTTGCGTTTTGTTGCACATTGATGATTTTACATTTATCGCGCATGCACAGAAACGTCACCTGGATAGTTGATAACACCTGAAAGAATTCAAACATTACAGTGCATCTCGTGGGGTAATTATGAACCATCCGTGGGTCATGGTTTGTGGAACGTTGCCGCATATACTGAAGGACGTTAATGTAATAGTTTTTCACATCTGGACAAAAGCATGAAATTTTGCACCGGCAAAAAGTAATATATTTGAAATTGCAAACTACCTCAGAAACTTACATTTTGTCAAAAGTGTAGCAACTCAAATGTAAAATAAATGACAAATTATTAATCGCTATCAATTTACTTATATTTTGATGCAATCATGTTGAATCATGCATCTGTTTGCTTCTTTGGGTGTGCTCACACTTGTACACAGAGGGCGGTCGGAGTTGGTCTTGACATCATTGCGTGTCACGGTCAATAGGTTCTCAGCAGTTCTCATGTCAAAGACATTTTGAGCCAGGTATAGAAGTCTGATGCACGTTTGATGCAGGGTGTGGATTCTTTCAGTGAGGATACTTTCGTATAACTGTCAAAGATAACCTCCACTTGGTCATGAGCTTAACATATGATTTGTCATCGTCTTTGTAGTTACTGAAGTTCTCCATCGACTATGAGACAGCATCTCTATTGGATGGATTTATATAATAGCTTATGGGGTTGTGCCACTTTTGGCCTGCACAATATTCTCCAGCAACTGTTACTTTGTCATTTGTTAGATGGCTCCATTTATTTTGTTTCATCAACATCCAGTTTCTATAAATTATGCAAACTTGTGAGTGCCAATTATTTCTTTCAAGTCAAATTTTCTTTTGAAGATCGGTTATAGCTAGCATCCTGGGAAAAATAGTGATGTTGCCTTCAGAATCTCAGTTACTGAGCCATCTTTCTATTCCATCTATTTTGTAGTTACACTCCACGATAGTAAGATTTCCTTTGTCCTTTGTGATCTTAGTGCTTATCATATGATTGTCAAGTGAAAAGGTTTGATGAAAGTTTCCAGAAGACAGGTGAAAGTTTGTGGAAGACAGTTTTCATGCATGAAAGCCAACATGCGCTTCACAATGCCGTGCAATTGCAGTGGATGTTGGATGGGGTGGGTTGAGGGTGGATGAACATATTGGGAGTTTTCAATATGCTATGGCACTAATTTGAAATCAATAAACCACTGTTTGAATTGGCCAACTCTGTCCGTTTTACAGAATATCTAAGAGCCATCTTTAAATCGCTGCTTCCAAACATCTATATTTCCACATCAGCTTCAAGATTCTACGATACATAGATCATAAAACATAGGGGTAACAGGCTTTCTTAAGATACAGTAATAATACTGTTTGATGGGGCCATCTTTTAGAATGACGGATAAATCAAATGTAATACACCACATAATTACTTCAATTTTTTTGTATTTTGACATCAACTTTTGGTCTCAAAGCCACATAGTTCTTAAGCTATGGACATAATACTTTTAGAGATCATGTCGGGCGCCATCTTACAAAATGGCGGATATTACAAAATGGTGGATATTTGAAACTCAATAAAGGTTAAAAGTAATACAATTTAAATAATCATATCTAAAACCTTACATCTTGCCATCAATTTTTTGGCTCTAGATTACATAGTTCTTAAGATATAGGTAAATGGCTGAGCCGCACGCCATCTTTAAAAATGGCGAATATATGAATGTTAATGAAGGTAAAATGTACATTGGTGTATATCGCTATCCACCAAGCTATCCAATGTCATCAACTATTACTGCTCAAGGTGATGTAGTTTTAGAGATATTGTGACATTTGTAGTGACGACTGCCATCTTCAAAAATGGTGGACCCGAAACACGGAAAATTCAAAAAATGGTTTATTTCAAATCCTTGTCCCATAGAACATACATACACATACCACAGTTATTTCTCTAGATGAAACAGTTATTAACGTACGACGAAATAAAATCTGGCGGCCATTTTTTAAATGGCCGCTAAATCACCATGGGACCAAATAGAAAAAATGGCAACAAGGGTTTTTAAGTTCTACAGTGTGTATATAGTATTTGGATGATTTTAAAACCTGTTGCCAAGATTATACCCAAAAACATGACAAGATTGAATTATTTGACATTTACCGACGGTCTTTTTCTGCTTCAAAGCACAATTCAAGTTCATGAGGCATCTACAACTTGTGTAGCAAATGTGTAGCATACAAATTTATTTGGCTTTAAAATGATGTGTTGTTAACAAATTGCCATCGCAAGCCTAACACTTCAGCTAACATGTGGGCTGCCATCGCAAGCCTAACATTTCAGTTAACATGTGGGCTGCCATCGCAAGCCTAACACTTCAGCTAACATGTGGGCTGCCATCGCAAGCCTAACATTTCAGTTAACATGTGGGCTGCCATCGCAAGCCTAACATTTCAGTTAACATGTGGGCTGCCATCGCAAGCCTAACATTTCAGTTAACATGTGGGCTGCCATCGCAAGCCTAACATTTCAGTTAACATGTGGGCTGCCATCGCAAGCCTAACATTTCAGTTAACATGTGGGCTGCCATCGCAAGCCTAACATCTCAGTTAACATGTGGGCTGCCATCGCAAGCCTAACATTTCAGTTAACATGTGGGCTGCCATCGCAAGCCTAACATTTCAGTTAACATGTGGGCTGCCATCGCAAGCCTAACATTTCAGTTAACATGTGGGCTGCCATTGCAAGCCTAACACTTCAGTTAACATGTGGGCTGCCATCGCAAGCCTAACACTTCAGCTAACATGTGGGCTGCCATCGCAAGCCTAACATTTCAGTTAACATGTGGGCTGCCATCGCAAGCCTAACATTTCAGTTAACATGTGGGCTGCCATCGCAAGCCTAACATCTCAGTTAACATGTGGGCTGCCATCGCAAGCCTAACACTTCAGTTAACATGTGGGCTGCCATCGCAAGCCTAACACTTCAGCTAACATGTGGGCTGCCATTGCAAGCCTAACACTTCAGTTAACATGTGGGCTGCCATCGCAAGCCTAACACTTCAGTTAACATGTGGGCTGCCATCGCAAGCCTAACACTTCAGCTAACATGTGGGCTGCCATCGCAAGCCTAACACTTCAGCTAACATGTGGGCTGCCATCGCAAGCCTAACACTTCAGTTAACATGTGGGCTGCCATCGCAAGCCTAACACTTCAGTTAACATGTGGGCTGCCATCGCAAGCCTAACACTTCAGTTAACATGTGGGCTGCCATCGCAAGCCTAACATTTCAGTTAACATGTGGGCTGCCATCGCAAGCCTAACATCTCAGTTAACATGTGGGCTGCCATCGCAAGCCTAACACTTCAGTTAACATGTGGGCTGCCATCGCAAGCCTAACACTTCAGCTAACATGTGGGCTGCCATCGCAAGCCTAACACTTCAGCTAACATGTGGGCTGCCATCGCAAGCCTAACACTTCAGCTAACATGTGGGCTGCCATCGCAAGCATAACATCTCAGTTAACATGTGGGCTGCCATCGCAAGCCTAACACTTCAGCTAACATGTGGGCTGCCATCGCAAGCCTAACACTTCAGCTAACATGTGGGCTGCCATCGCAAGCCTAACATTTCAGTTAACATGTGGGCTGCCATCGCAAGCCTAACATCTCAGTTAACATGTGGGCTGCCATCGCAAGCCTAACACTTCAGTTAACATGTGGGCTGCCATCGCAAGCCTAACACTTCAGCTAACATGTGGGCTGCCATCGCAAGCCTAACATTTCAGTTAACATGTGGGCTGCCATCGCAAGCCTAACATTTCAGTTAACATGTGGGCTGCCATCGCAAGCCTAACACTTCAGTTAACATGTGGGCTGCCATCGCAAGCCTAACATTTCAGTTAACATGTGGGCTGCCATCGCAAGCCTAACACTTCAGTTAACATGTGGGCTGCCATCGCAAGCCTAACATTTCAGTTAACATGTGGGCTGCCATCGCAAGCCTGACTTTTCAGTTAACATGTGGGCTGCCATTGCAAGCCTAACATTTCAGCTAACACGTGGACTGCCATTGCAATCCTGACATTTCAGCTAACATGTGGGCTGCCATTGCAAGCCTAACATTTCAGTTAACATGTGGGCTGCCATTGCAAGCCTAACACTTCAGCTAACACGTGGACTGCCATTGCAAGCCTAACATTTCAGCTAACATGTGGGCTGCCATCGCAAGCCTGACTTTTCAGTTAACATGTGGGCTGCCATTGCAAGCCTAACATTTCAGTTAACATGTGGGCTGCCATTGCAAGCCTAACATTTCAGTTAACATGTGGGCTGCCATTGCAAGCCTAACATTTCAGTTAACATGTGGGCTGCCATTGCAAGCCTAACACTTCAGCTAACATGTGGGCTGCCATCGCAAGCCTAACATTTCAGTTAACATGTGGGCTGCCATCGCAAGCCTAACATTTCAGTTAACATGTGGGCTGCCACCGCAAGCCTAACACTTCAGCTAACATGTGGGCTGCCATTGCAAGCCTAACATTTCAGTTAACATGTGGGCTGCCATTGCAAGCCTAACATTTCAGTTAACATGTGGGCTGCCATTGCAAGCCTAACACTTCAGCTAACATGGGGGCTGCCATCGCAAGCCTAACATTTCAGTTAACATGTGGGCTGCCATCGCAAGCCTAGCACTTCAGCTAACACGTGGACTAGGAAGCCTTAGCCTTACAGAGTTAAAACAATTCAAATTTAGAGGACTTTGGGAAACTTTCACTAACATTCTTATGTGTGATTTTGCAGAATAAACTTGATTCTGTTCCGTAAGAGCTACGTCGTACACTGACCATGTTCTCTCTCTCTCTCTCTCTCTCTCTCCCTCCTCCCTCCCTCTCTCTCTCTCTCCCTCCCTCCCTCCCTCCCTCTCTCCCTCCCTCCCTCCCTCTCTCTCTCTCTCTCTCTCTCTCTCTCTCTCTCTCTCTCTCTCTCTCTCTATGTCACAGAAACTGTATTCTGTGAAATTGACATTTCGACCAAAACTCTTATATTAACTAACACACACAGTTTAATGATGGATTTTCCTTAAGAGCTCACAGATGTTGACATAGTTCCTAGGAACAAGAGAGGCTAGCACCAAGTGCACTTTTCTTGTCACATCAAATGTCCCATGTTGTTCCTAGTGATGTTGTCCTAGTGATGTTGTCCTAGTGATGTTGTCCTAGTGATGTTGTCCTAGTGATGTTGTTCTAGTGATGTTGTTGTGCTGACATTTTCCAGGCGCTATAAATTGTCCAGGTGATGTCTCTGCGTGCACGAGAAATGTAAAATCATCAATATGCAGCAAAACGCAAAGTAGTTACGGTATAAATACTATAGGTTGTTCATTAACTTTCCTGTGGTGATTATTGTGAACATTTTGTTCAATATTTTATGATTATTATGTTTGTGATGTTTGTCATGTGATTTGCGCTTTCTATCAAAACATGCCTCAAAACCTGTTTGCCGTATGTTTATTTGCGACAAATAACTGCTGAAATGTTATATACATATTAACGAACACCTCATGCTATTTATACCATAAATGCTTTGCGTTTCAGTGCACATTGATGGTTTTACATTTATCGCGCATGCGCAGAAACGTCACCCCGATATTTTATATTTTATAATGCCTGAGAAAATGTAAACACTACAGCTCGTCTTGCAGGCCAGTTATGAACCATCCGTGGATCACGGTTTGCCGAATGTTGCCATATATATGGAAGTACGTTAATGTAATAATTTCTCACATCTGTACAAAAGCATTAAATTTGGCACAGACAAAAAGTAATATTATATTTGAAATTGCAAACTACCTCAGAAACTTCTGTCAATTTTGTTCAAAAGTGTAGCAACTCAAATATAAAATAAGTGCATATTGATGGTTTTACATTTATCGTTCATGTGTAGAAATGTCATCTGGATGGTTTATAACACCCAGGGAAATGCAAACGCGGTTTCACACAGACATTTGTAGGAGTGCGAGTAGAAGAGCAAGTTCAATCCAGTTCAGTCCAGTTCAAACCAGTTCAAGCCAGTTGTGTGTATGAGTGCAAATGGAAGAATCAGGAATGTGTGGAAGACGACCAATAACTGATTTGCGTCACTTCGTTGTTGTCTGCCCCTCGAGTTCACGACATTGTCATGTGACCAATTAGGACGCTGTTGTTTCTCACTACTCGACCAGAATGTCAGATTGTGTAGAGTTGCTTCATGTCCTGTGGCAAAGGGCACGTCAATATAAAGCGGTTGTGTTTTGTGCGTCGGACTTGACATCTACAAACACATACAGAAACACGTGGAGAAATTCATCAAAAGAAAAAGACAACATTACACTTTCTGGCAGTTGAACACCGAAATCATACACTGTACACCAGTGTATATCTGTACTTCAGTTCACATCAGCCACATCTAAAATCGGGTGTGATCGAAACATTTCTAAGCATGCTACTGGAGCCAGAACTGGCAATACATCCTACAGGCACTACTTCAGTTCTATGGGGAATTAGCCAAAGGGAAATGTCTTCATAGTGGACAACGGCTGCATTACAAAGACGTAGTCAAACGACACCTAAAGGCTACACACATCGCCGTAGACACCTGGGAGACTCTTGCACAAGATCGACAACAGTGGAGACAGGTCATTCACAAAGGAAAGAGCCATATTGAAGAAAATATATCGCAAAAATACCAACATGATCACAATCTCCGCCATAGCCTGCCTGATGCTTCTGCCCCTATCATCTTCTGTGTCAACTGTGGAGGCTTTTCAGCTCAGATTGGACTAATCTCTCACAGACGAGCAAAGCACATGGGCCCGATGGTCAGCAGAGACAGAGGCTTCAGTGTGGGCACCCATGTTGGATGACAAGGAAAATGACAAAACAACAAAACCAGAGAAGGGTCAAAGAAAGGAAAGACACAGACAAATGCAGAGGTATTTGTCTTGTCAAATGCCCAAGGCGTCACAGAATAAGTGCAATGCTTAACAACACAGCAATCACATATATCCAGGTCAGACCTGTCGAAAACTGACCATACTTTTATGTTATTTGGACGGGTAAAAACCGATGTGGACAGGTAGAAATATGGGTGGTTGGGTCACAAAATGAAGGAGCAAAAAAGGTCTTCCAAAACCATAGATATTGTCAGTTATGCCTTAGAAGTGAGTGCAAATGGTGTCACGTGTATTTGTAGTCCATTTCAGGTCATCAGACACATTTTAAAGTTTGTAAACTGGCTTAACGGTTAACATCCATGTGTCCACCAAAACATGTGTGACTGCCAATAATTTGGTCCTGCAAAAAGCCCTGAAACCGACACATTATAAGATAAGTTGAAAAACTATGACATTTTAGTATGCCTAACAAATACATCTAACATATACATACACCTAAATTAATAAACTTATCATTCTTGTGTTAATCTGTATGTTTTACATATACAGAGGATAATCACATGCCAAGATATTTATTCAGAGAAAATGTAATCAGTGCACTTTAAAGGTATACTCCAGTCAGTGAGAGGTTCACAGTATTAACTTACATATGTATACTATATTGGTTGTGCCTAGTAATTTTGCACAAAGCTCATTAATAAACAATTAGTTGTAGTTTAATGGTATCAAAAACATGATATCTTAGATTCAGGGTGCTGCCATCTTGAGACTTATGCGCCAGTGATGTAAGCCAGATCGTTTACGTCACTGGCGCAATGTTGAAAAAGGCAAAGATTGGCGGAATCTTCGCTAATAATTGTAATAGTGATGTAAGCAATCCGCGACGTACTGGATACATCAAATACCATTGGACAGACATAGGATGTTCGAACGTGCATGCACCAGTGACGTAGGCGGTTTACGTCACTGGCGCATAAGTCTCAAGATGGCAGTGCCCTGAATCCAACATGGAGTGTTTCTGGTACAATTATACTATAATTAATTGTTTATTAACGATCTTTGTGCACAATTACTATGCACAACCAATATATTATACAGATGTAAGTAAATGCTGTGAATCTCTCACTGACTGGAGTATCCCTTTAACACACCAACTAAAATAGTCAAGATCGAAGGTTTGTAATGCAATACATGTGCAAATAATTAGTGGCCATATGTGCCACTATCCAGTGAGAGAAATTTACTAACCGAAGCATCTATTAGATCTATAAAGCCATAGCCAGTTGAAACTCTCAGCTTCCAGTACTCTCCTAGGGCTGTGGATGTGACGCTGCGGTCGCCCATGAAAAGCTTCGCCCCAGCAATGGGCTTGCCATTTGCGTCAAGTATATAACCCTTGAAACCTGTAGAGAAGAAGTGCTCTTACTTATCAATATCTACATTTACACAATCTTGTACACAAACACCGCTTCACAAACTCTGAACTTGTACAGTAAATGATGACCCAGTGAACACTATTCACAAAGTGACACACGGTAAACTGAACTAGACGCAAACATTAAACTTAGTGGAGGATGCTGCATTGTTCAGTTGCATATCACAACCACTGAACTAAACCAATACGGTCACTGCCAAACTGTCACAATTCTTCATAATATTCTGCAATGTATGCGTAAAAACAGACACTGAACATTGTTCACAGTATTGTTGAGTACAAACGGTGAACCATTAGACAAAATGCATTGACCTTTTGTTTAGGTTCTTAGGTGGTTTATTCCAAACAGCCCAAACTTGGGCTAACGCAGGAGTTGTCCTTCTCTAGAATTAATGAGTCCACTACAGGTTACACATTTACCCCCTGTGTGGGATCTTTTATTTCCCCTGGCATAGACACCAGACAGAAGGGACCACCGGCCTTTAGTGTCTCTTCCGAAAGGCACAGGCAAATGTGGGGTCAACGAAATTGCCTAAGTTTCGAAACGGCGGTAGGTGGGATTGAACCACCGTCGATTAACAGTCCGGCGCTCTAACCGCGCGACCACCTGCGCCCCACTTTGTTGGTGATTAGACTCGTAGTTGAGCATAAAACAGTCTGAAGGCGAGTGTCATAACAAGCATCCACAAAAGTAACTATGTAAAAGTAACTGGCAAAAAACTATTTAAGTAAGTATTCCTCCAAAAAGTTACTGAAATAAAAGTAACTTTTCAAAAAACGACTTAAGTAGAAAGTTGCTGGCCAGCTGCCCAGAGTATGAAGTGAATTCAATACAATCCAAATCTGTCTAAGTCAACTTTTGTTTCAGGCCACCCAATTCCTCTGTTGCTAGTCTATACATAGGTCCTCATAACATAACATACGTTAATGAGAAATATTGCCAATGATCATTGCCAGTGAGCAATGTAATAAGATTCACAACAATTCACATAAAGCCAGTACTAAAAATATATATTGCATAAAAATCCTCATGAAAAAAACCCCAATATGTATACAAAAGCAATCACATAAAGAATGTTGTGGTGGAGGTAAATATTGACAAACGTAACGCAAAATATTGAAGTAAAAAACACAAGTACTTCGTTACTAGTAAAAGTAATCTCTCAAAAAAGTACTTCGTTACAAGTAGATTTCAAAAAAATCCACATAAATATTGTAACAAAGTAAATTTACTTCATTATATCTCGCCTCTGCTGAAGGTGAGTACTGTACTCACCAATATGTACTTGCTGTAGGAACTTGAGCAGGGCTTTGCGGTTGTCATTCCAGTGTCCTTCCAGGGTGCTTGCAAGGGGGTACTTGCAACAAGACACCTCTAGCGTTATCTCCATGCAACCAGCGTATATGTAGTTATAATCCTGCATGCCACCTGGTGGAAGACAAGAACAACAATGCCACGTAGTAGATAGCTTCGATTAACCAGACTCTGTGAGTCGGCAGCACTTTTTAACCCTTCAACTCTGCCGGGTTTATTTATAGGCTGCTGATGTAACCGATAGGGCGGCCTTATCCCAGAATACAACACAATACAATAATCTTTAATAGTATCACAAAAAGAAAATTCTTGTGGTAGATATTCACATAACACAACGACATTAGTATTGACAATGCTTATAATAGTAGTGCGTCCCATTGTATCCCCCCATCCTCCCCGATCACTTTCCCTCCCCGATTTCGCGTTTAGCAGCCTAACAGAAATTGGAAGAAGTGTTACGATAACAGTTCATGTGTGTTCTTTCGGATATGTATCTACAACCAGATTGTGCAACATAGTCAAATTCATGCAATGGGTGAGAGGTGGCTTTTAAGATATCCCTTGTCTTTTTCATCACACATGTTTCGTAAAGTTCATTCACTGTTGAGTGTCGTGCCAATGGTTTTGCTGGCGGACCGTACTACGTGATCTAACAGCAATCTATTCTTAACTAGGTTAGAGACGCTGATTAGCTCTCAGGCCAAATTTCAAATAAATAAAATAAGAATATAACTTTTATCATATAACACTATATTATAAAAACTATTCAAAATTAAACTTATATTCACACAAACAGAAATATAAATTTGCATTTGTTTACAAAGCAGGAATTATAGCAAAATTAGCCTCGATTACACTAACAGCAGACACAGAGAGAAGGATACAGGCCATGGAGATTAGATGCCTCAGGAAGCTCCTCGGCATCACCTACAGAGACCACATCTCAAACGAAGAGGTGCGAAACAGAACTCGGCAAGCCATTGGGCCCCACGAAGACCTCTTGACCATAGTAAAAAGACGCAAACTGAAATGGTACGGGCACATAACAAGATCTTCAGGGCTTGCCAAGACAATCCTGCATGGCACTGTGCAAGGAGGGCGAAGAAGAGGCAGACAGAAAAAGAGATGGGAGGACAACATCCCGGAATGGACGGGCATGACACTGGGCGCCGCCATGAGGCGAGACGAATGGAGGGAGCTGATTGCCAGGTCATCTGTGGCGCCCCAACGGTCCACTAAGACTACGGGATAGGTGAGGTGAGGTGAGCCTCGATTACCCAGGTGGCAGCACTTTACATGGATAACATTCAGAAGCCCGCGAGGTGACCAGATTGTCTTTTTGACGAAGTTATGCAGCCGAGCTAGAGTCGGTTAAACGAGGCTATCTTAACTATCTTACCACTTAGTGGTAAACAAACTCACAATAAATTCTAAAAAAGCTTCAGTAAACATGATCAGGGAACAGGCCGTGTGAATGTGTCAGCTGCTTGAGTCACTGGAGAAGCTACTGCTAGGTTTTTGCCGTGACAAAGTCCTCCGGGTGTATAAGAAGGTGTTTTGAAAACAATTCTAATGTAACGTTTTAGACCACATGTCATTTTATGAAACACGCTCTGAATCCATGCAGATACTGTTTCGCATTTAACTGTTCATGAGCTACCACTCTGTGCTATCAGAGGTGCCCAACTTTCACTCTGACCTTGGAGGTACCCATCTTCCACTTGAGTACCTCTGTACACCATTGTAGTACAAATCCCTTTGACTGGACACCACTCTGCACCATTGGAAGTACCCATCTTCCACTGGGTACCACTGTGCACCATTGTAGTATAAACCTTTGACTGGACACCACTCTGCACTATTGGAAGTACCCATCTTCCACTGGGTACCACTGTGCACCATTGTAGTACACACCTTTGACTGGACACCACTCTGCACCATTGGAAGTACCCATCTTTCCACTGGGTACCACTGTGCACCATTGTAGTACAAACCTTTGACTGGACACCACTCTGCACCATTGGAAGTACCCATCTTCCACTGGGTACCACTGTGCACCATTGTAGTAAACCTTTGACTGGACACCACTCTGCACCATTGGGTACCCATTTCCACTGTGGTACCATGTGCTACCATCTGTGTATCGACCGACTGGAACCACTCTGCACTCATTGGAAGTACCCATCTTTCACTGGGGGACCTCTGTACACCATTGGAGTACACACCTTTGACTGGACACCACTCTGCACCATTGGAAGTACCCATCTTTCACTGGGTACCACTGTGCACCATTGTAGTACAAACCTTTGACTGGACACCACTCTGCACTATTGGAAGTACCCATCTTCCACTGGGTACCACTGTGCACCATTGTAGTACACACCTTTGACTGGACACCACTCTGCACCATTGGAAGTACCCATCTTCCACTGGGTACCACTGTGCACCATTGTAGTACAACCTTTGACTGGACACCACTCTGCACTATTGGAAGTACCCATCTTTCACTGGGTACCACTGTGCACCATTGTAGTACACACCTTTGACTGGACACCACTCTGCACCATTGGGTACCACTTTCCATCATTAGATGATGTACCCATGTTCCTCTGGGTGTCACTCGGCACCACTGGAAGTCCCCACCCATCACTGCATAATACTCTGTTTCACTGGGGGTTTCTCTGGGTACCACCCTTTGGAGATACCTACCTTTCATTGGGTACCACTTTCACATGGTACCACTCAGCACCATTCGAGGTACCCTCCTTGCATAGGGTACCACTCTGCACCACTGGAACTACCCACTTCTTATTGGGTACCACTTTCACACGGTACCACTCAGCACCATTTGGAGGTACCCACCGTTCACTGGGTGCACCATTGGAAATACCCACCTTTCAATGGGTACCATTCTGCACCGTTGGTGGTCCCCCCGACGAAGTAGTGTGTGTGGGGATGCACCTTGCCCCTGAAACAGGGGTATCCCTGGAACATGGTGGCATGAGCTAGGGAGTATGTCATCGCGAGATGTCGGAACACGCGGTTCTCATCTGATGGCGAATACTTCGAGTGTAGATTCAACTTACTGGCATCTGCAGACAGAAGACACACTTACTTAAACAAGGTGAATTCTTACATAGTGCAATGTCGAGCATGGGGAACCCTATCGATGTAAACAAAATGTAAAGATGCATTATGTTATGACATTTTACTTTCTTTGAGCATTTATTGTTCGACTCGTACTTTATTTATTGCACATATATAAATGTTGTCCAAATACAGTTTTATTCATGTATTTTAATGAAGTTTTTTTAATGTTTTGACTGTTTTTATAATTATTATATCAGATTTTTGTTTTATATTGATTGCCCTTATACATCTGCTATGTTTAATGTTTACATCGTTTGTTTGGTACAAACAAACGATGTTTAGCATGTGCACATTTGCATGTGCACATTTGCTTATGGGGGTGCGAAACGTTTTGGGACACTACATGTACAGGGTGTACCCTGTGTAACAGCAAATATTTTGTTGATGATTAAGAAGAAACGAGTACCAATGTTTTATTAAACCAACTGTGCAGACTAGTTAAACTAATACCATGTTACATTATGAGGATATACAGAGTTGGACTGGCGATGGGCAAACAAATAGTTGGGCACATTTAAGTGTTTCGGGAGGAATCTGTTTTCATTGCATCCACAAGGACATTGTATCAACATTAGTAATAGCGCAGTAGCACAGTGATTAGAGCTTCACATCTCGACTAAGAGAACCTGGGTTCGAATCCTGTGCAACCGTGGGCAAATTTTTCATTCTACATTACTGCAGTTCACTCAGCTGTATGAATGAATAACTGGCTATAGACTGTGGTGGATATTTATATATGAATAGTCTTTGCACATTAATTTAAGCTTTGCTGAAAGCTTCCAAGAAAAGTCGAAATGGTGTGACTGAATATGTCTGTGAGGAAGTAAAGTGTAGGGTGCTTTGAGCGGAGATCCAGGAGTGGCAAAACTAATATATAGAACATACCTCAGGGTGAAATGCTTGGAAGAAAGTCAGAGGGGTGATGGGAGACAGGTGGATATCACATAAACTTGCTCATCTCAAGTGTTACCTGGCATACATGGCTTAGAAACAATGGCACCAACAGAGAAACAACAGAAGGTACAGGTTTGTGAAAACAACTGGATGAGAAGAATTGTGGGAGAGAAGAGAGTGGATAAAAGAAGACTGGATGAACTGAGAGAGCAGGTTGGAGTGAAGGAAAGTTTTAAGAAGAAACTTGTGAGGAGATGGCTGAAATGGGCCGGACATGTGGAAAGAATGGGAGATAAAAAATTGGCAAAGAGAGCAGATGCCCAGAAAGTGGAGGGAAAAAGGAGGCGAAGGAGACCGAGAATGTGATGGGAGGACTGAGTTAAGAGAGATAGGGAAAGATTGGGAGGAGAATGGAGAACAACAGCAAAAGATAGAAGAAGTTGGAGACTGTTGATAGAGAACACAGTGGGAGAAAAGTGAGGAGAGGAAAGAAAAGACAAAGAAAAGATGACAGTAACCATGGCAACCTCACCCCTGACGACAGGGACAAGAGGAGAATAACAACCTATTTGACAGGGTAATAATGTCCTACTTTTGTAGTTGTCGTAGGGATAGTTGGCGACAATGGACCCTCCGTGGAGGTTGGCGGACAGAACAAACTGGTGCTGTTGCAGCCAGTCCATGATGGCTCGCGTCTCTGGCTGAATTTCTTTGTCGTTCTCCTCAAAGTAATCGGGGAAGTTTCGATTCAGATCAAAGCCCTTTGCATTGTACCTGAACCAGTGACAGACAAGTGCTGCTGATGTTATTTAGTCCATCTACATTAACAAATCTTTTCCACAGACGTTACTTGCGGATGGTTTTGCATAGAATATTTTTTCTATAGCATTTTACGGAATTTCTGTAGTGTGAATTATCCAACCAATTCATGTGGTCATAAAATATGTGGTCATAGAATACCATACAATCCTGTAAAATATGCTGTATAATTCTACAGAAATTCTCCATCACTTGTTGAACCATATGTCTGCATGACATCTGCTAAATTACCCACCATGCACTGCACTTCTCACTTCCTGCTTCAACAACTTCATGTTATGTTTTTGTCATAAAGAAATACATTTGGGGCAAAATGTAACTACAAAACGGGATTCCAAATACTCTGTTTGGCATCGATTTTTTATGACCTGTTGCTATGGCAACATGTCACATGATTACGGCTCCTGTCCTCACCGTCCACGGTCGTTGTTACACTGTCCTTCCTGCTTAAGTCTCGTGGCGTTTTCGAAGCCGTCAGGGTTCATACTAACGAGGATGTGAACCCGAGTTGAGTTGAGTAGAGACGTTATTTCGGTGTTGTTACCGTAGCCACTCACCAGGTGGTAGATGAAGTGAATTAATATTTCTCTACCGACAGTCTACGAGCAAGACATGCAGAAAATTACGGCAATTCAATTCAATATGATTTATTCAAACAACATTCAACAAACATTATCGTTTATGTAATCTCAACATTCAAACAACATTCAACAAACATTATCGTTTATGTAATCTCACCATGCTGTACACACAAAGTTGTTTGATGGAATACACAAGAAGCTAAATACTTGTAGTAGTTTGTATCCCCAAGTACAATGTTTTTTAGTCGCAACCATATATGCAAAATTATTAGATAAGTGAATATTGCACACATCCTATATGCCTACATTGCACTCACCCCTAATCCCATCACATATATGAGAAAAAAAACACCAATATAAACAGAATTAGTTATACAACCAATAGTTCACTACCCAGTAGTCACATTAATATGATTATTGTAAAATAAATAGATGGAGACACAAGGAATTCTACGTAGAGTTCTGAGAATCAGTTGCAATAATATTGGTTGGGAAGTTCTCAGTCCTAAAAATATATTAAGCACAACATAAGATGGTGGTCGCGCAGTTAGAGCGATGGACTGTCAATCGAGGGGACGATGGTTCAATCCCACTTACCGCCATTTCGAAACTTAGGCAATTTCGTTCACCCCACATTTCCCTGTGTCTTTCGGAAGCGACACCAAAAGCTGGTGGTCCCTTCTATCTGGTGTCTATGCCAGGGGAAGTAAAAGATCCCATACAGGGGGCAAATGTAGTGGACTCAAAAATTCTCGTTGGACTTTAAACACCCTGCAAAGGGCCTTGTCCAGTATCTGGGAGGAGGAGGGAAGGGAAGGGAAGGGAAGGAAGGAAGGAAGGGAAGGAAGGAAGGAAGGAAGGGAAGGGAAGGGAAGGGAAGGGAAGGGAAGGAAGGAAGGGAAGGGAAGGGAAGGGAAGGGAAGGGAAGGGAAGGGAAGGGAAGGGAAGGGATGGAGACGCCATCAGTCACAATGCATAGATGGCAAAAATAAATTATATAGACTTTAGTCACATGATCTATACATGTTTCATACTGACCTCATCGCCATGCATATTGCCAACATATTTGACCTCAGGTCGAAGTGGAATGTGTTCACGGGGCGATTCTCCAATCGCCATTACCCAGAGATCACGATCTGAAAATGTAGACTGAACAATGTTTACTAAGTT